>QJOB01000809.1:0-261402 GCA_004155035.1 Monosporascus sp. 5C6A | reverse complement strand
ATTTTGTATGGGGAACAAAGAATTTCAACTTAAATTTGCGTTTAACATTATACAACTTTTGCAGTTTAAAAGATTTTGAAATTCCATCTAAGTAAACCCTAGCCCGTTTGTAATTATCTATAAAATTTTTTAATCCGCTTATTTTTAAGGTTTTTCTTTGCAAAGTTATGACTAATTGAAAAAGTAGCAAAATCGCTGTTTTTGGTGCGATATTCAACTTGGGCCGGATTATTTTGTCCTCTTACTGTAGGATAATCCCGATCAGAAAAAAAGCAAGCTTACTAACCGTTAACCGTAAGATAAAACCCCCGAAAAATTAAAGCGAGGCAGCCGTAAAGGCTTTAATACAAACAAAAACGTTAATAAACGAAAACGCGAAAAGTTAAATACTTAAGATATACGTTATAAAGTTTATTTAAAGCCTTTTTATAAATTATCTAAATATTATTATGCGTTTCTTAATAAAGCTTTAACTAACTTCCGCTTTAATATCGATATAATAAAGTTAATTTAATAACGAATTAACTTTAATTAATCCTTAAAAGAATTAACCGTTTGTTAAAATCTATAGATAAAGCAATTATAGAAACCGATTAATTCCTAAAAGAAGTAAAACAAATCCTGGCGTGCTTTTTAATTATTAATTAAAAAGGTACCATAAACGTTTCGTTTTACCCCTTACGGAATTTGTTTATTCTAAACTTAAAATTTACAATACATATCTTTAACCTTATTAATAGGTTCCTAAACTTTAAACTAACCGTATAAAGTAACGGGGTATATACAGGTAATAACTTTGTCCCAATCAAAAGGTATAAAAAAGTTAACATATTACTGCAAAATCTTAGCGGTACGAAAACGTTACGGCTATATAACGTAACCTATTGCAAATAATTCGCCTGCAATTTAATATCACTTTAACAGTTCCGAAAAAAAGGCTATTAATAAAATAACCGAGAAATTAACAATTACATCCAAAATAAATATAACCAAATTGTGGTTACTCTAACAGATAAATTTAATCAGTTTATTACGAAAATATTAACGTAACAACGTTTCCTATAACCCTAGCTACTTATAAACGAAACGTCAACTTTTAGATAACGAAACCGCCGCGTACAGGTAACGGCACCTTGTAGCACCTGCAATTAGGCTATCTAGGCCTTAAAGTAATAACCTAGTTATAGTCCTATACCAAAGGAATTAAATATACGCAATATTTTTCGAACCTACTTTTCTCCGCGCTTTAAACGGTTTTTTTTATTTAACAATTTTTTGTATTTTGCTTTTAAAGGACCGAATATATTATAAAAACTCCCATGCCGAATATAACGCGCACATTTTCCAAAATTACGAAAAAACCTTAAAATTTATACCTTCTTTTTCATATCGAAAATAAGAAAGTATCGTAAAACCAATTCGAACAACTTGCTTAACTAAAATAAAAACGTTAATACGTTAATAAAAACGGAACTTTTCAATTCGACCAAATATAATAATTAACTTTAGAAAATATTAAAAAACGAAAGTAAAAAAAAGCAATTGCTTACCTAAAATCGACAAATAAACAATTAATTTTTAAGGGCAAAATCCTAAAAAAAAATCGTGTTATAACCTAACAAAGCTTAACTTTTCCAAGAACAATCGGAATTTTAAAAAAAGTAAATCCGATAATAACCCAGAATTACGTAACCGGCTTAAAAAACTTAATAATCTTAATACCTTAAGTAACTTAAGTTATATAACAGCGCTTAAAAGGCTTAATAAGCTTAAAGGTTTAAACGCCTTAAACGCTTTAAACTAAAAATAAAATATATACGTTTATTATTTCCCATAATCTTAAATAATACCAACTTATAATACAACTTAATTACCCAGATTACTTTTAGTTATCTGCTGTTACCAAACGTAACTAATATTCCCGTTATTGCTCAGTTTCCCATAATACCGCTGCTAATATAAACCTGTACGATTAGGTTTAATAATTAATTAACTAGCCTAGCCGTTATAAATTACCTTATAACGACTTTATAATAATCACGTAAAGATATTACATAAAGAGCTTAGCGCCTTTTTAAGGATACGTACATTTCCATTAGCTTTTAACATTATTGTAGAAATTAATCGTGGAATAATTTCTGTATATTAGCTCAGCTTTATTTTCCAGGCTTGACCTATATTTACCTTGCATAAAAAGAAACTAGAAATTATTAAACATGCTCGCCAACTAAAACAATTAAATTAGCTAATTTTTTAAGAAAAAACAACTTAATATTTTATACGACAACATTTTTTTTAGAAGAAAAACTGCCAAATTATACGAAAATAATTTTTTGAAATAGACGCCGAAAATAAAAATTAAACGGGTTTAAAAAAGAATATTATTTAGTATATTAAAAAACAAACTTTTGTAATAAAAAGAAGAAGTAATAAAAAATAGAGCTAATAATAATTGAAATTAATGCTTGCAAAAAATTAAAAGCCGAAAAGGAGAAATGTAATATTAGCGGCAAAGCTAGAATATATTGCGCGTATTTGTAAAACGAGTTATAGATAGGATTAACAAAAAAGAATCCGATTAATTTAAATGCATTTAATATATTATAATTATTTAATTTATATTTGTTGTTATAAAATAGTAACAAAAGGCTTGAAAGATGGTTTGGCTTTTAATATATTATGGGACGTTATAATATAAAAACGTTTATAACTAATTTTAAAAGGTTTTTTAATTAAATAATGAAATTTATTTTGTTTCTTTTATTAAACGGTTTTATATTATAGTTGTTAAAAAAACAAACAATTAAACTTTAAGAATAAAAGTAATCGAAAAAACGAATAACAAGGTAATATAAACGGAAAGCCGGTATAAAACGCAATATATATATATATATAAAATAAGTAATAAAGATAATTTATATTAATATTTTACACCTATTTGTTAACATGGCGTAAATTAATTAAGCGGTTATTAATGTATTATTATTTAAATTTAAAGTTGTAATAACGATGGCTTTACAATAAGGTGGCGCATTAATAAGATGGCTCGTTAATAGGGGGGGTTCCCTTAATGTCTTACTATTTTTCGGATTCTTATTCCTATTGCCGAGAAGCTGTTATATAACACAGACATGGGTATCAGAAAGAATCGTTGCATATGTGATCTAGTAATGCAAAATAGGACTGCTTTGAAACGTGTCTCAGTGACTATAAGCCACCGCTTCTGTCCCTCCACTTCTTCAACAATTCCCCATCAAAAGTCATGTCCAACATGGCCGTGCCGAACTCGTCAATGTCCGCGGGTTCCACGCTGTCAAAGAGCGTCGCGCACTCGAAGCGCTGCAGGAACGCCACATTCCTTCCAAAGCACTGCTTCTCCCACTCGGTGGCGCTCGCGGCATTCCAAAGGCCGCTGCGGTTCGTGTACATGATGCTGCCGGGGCAGGTCGACCAGCGCTGCTGCAGCGCGGAGAAGACTGAGGAGAGGCTGACGGCGACGAGCCAGGTGCGGCGGATGCTCTCCGACAGGATCCACAGGTACCACTGTTGCTGCGAGTAGGTGGACGGCCTTGACAGACAGCCGACAAGATGCGTGGCAGCGGCGTGGGTATCTGACAATGCCTTTGCGGCCGATTGAAAGAGCTTGCCGGCCCAGCTATCCTGAACGGCCATGTGGCCTTCGGCGACGTGGCGGGAGCGGATGTCGCCGTCGAAGAGGCCGATGATCTGGTAGACCATGAGCGCGTGCAGCCTTGTTAGCTGTGCGAACAGGTCAACATCTTGCTCCCCTCTGTCGGCCCACTCCTCCGCGCCAACCCTGTCCAGAACAGCTCCGTTCTCCTGGACTAAATCGTTCGACCTGTCCTCTATAATTCGGAGGACGGTGTCTGTGTTTACTGGTGTCCGGTGGATATAGCTAGCCAGCGTGGCATACGCGACCTGCACGCACGCCGGGAAGTTCGCACTGTACAGACGGGGATGGATAAAAGGGTTGCTGCCGGTGGTGACCCAGCGTTCGAACCAAGACTGCAACACCGCCACGTACTTCCTCATCGTCTCTTTGCCAACTGGCACGTCGGCCGAGGTTTCCACTCTACGGGATATCGTCCACGTCTCAGGCGCAAGGAACCAGTCTGGCCCGGTTGCCGGCGCACTGGGCGTTTGAATGAGAGACGACGAGGCAGCGAAGTCATTGTCCATGAGTGGGAATGCCAGGTCTAACATAAGGTCGTCTGCAAGGATTAGGTTTGCGGTGCGGGAGGATGTGTTGTCCGCAACCTCAGCGAGCAGTCCATCCTCTACTCTCGACACCGAGCCTCTCAATGCATCCGACAGCAATGGCCGAGACGAGGAAGCTGCTCTGCTTCTCGACGGCGGATAGACGCAGGACCTGCCCGTATCCGCGCATCGTGCGCACGACGGCATCTGCCGGCCGCACTTCCGCTTCGACCTTGCGCAGGCGTTGCAGGCGTTCGATTCCGCGCGCGTCGGCATGATCGAAAGATAAATCCTTTTGGAGTCTTTTTCGGGGGCAGAACTGGCTCCGGATCTTGTCTGCGGCGGAAGTCGAGGGGAATACTGTAAGCGCGCATTTGTCATCAGCTGGGCGCATCCCCACGTCCATTGGGCAATCGCCCGCACGCTAACCCGAGCGGCGGAAGTCTTGTCCGCAATATGAAACACCTCCATTTCTAGGAGCCGTCCTGTATGAGACCCATTTATGCCACTCTACAACAAAAGGCGAAGGTAGGTGCATTATCCAATCAAATCAATGCTGTCCGACATCGAGATTTCTCATCGCAATTATATATAACCGGGTGCGTACCAGGTTACCACAAATAACATAATGACAACGCAATACCACTTGCCTACTTACGGTTTCTGTTTTACAAAAACGCCTTTTCCGCCCCCCTTCTTAAAAAGCGGCCGCAGCGGCCGCATGCCTTTCGATATTACGGAAGAACTTTTTATGGAATCTTTAAATAATTCCGTTTTTCCTTATATAAAGTAAAACGATTATTAAAATTAAAAACAGTTAACTTAACGAATATTAATTAATTTTATATCTATTATTATATTACGTTATATTTTATATACTATATAAAATATACCGAATACATTATTATAATATTAATATAAATTAAAAACGTTATGAATTATTTAAACAACTAGGTATATTATGTTAGTACAGGAATTGCAGATGTACAGGTAGGGCACATACAAGCTACTAGGAAGCTGACAGCTGTTAAGGTGCCTAGGAAAATAAAAACATAGCCGGAATAGGGTGGCTCATTTCTAGGGGATCAATATCGAGGACAAAAAGCCTCTTATTGATGAGGCAAGATGGTCTGATGACATAAAGGCATCTGGAGTTGCACTGCAGTCTTTATCGGCCATGCAATCTGCGGGTGCTTCTACTAATCAGCTCACTACGGCCATACTACTTCGCCACATTTCTATTACCAGAAAAGATATCTCTCAATCCTGAAGGAGCAACAATGTACTCCAAGCTACACCCTGAATGCATTTTGTTTAGGAGACCGCGACGGACGGAGCCCACCGACACGTCGTAAAGCGGACCCGAACCCGCGCGCGGACTAGCCCCCGGAATTCCGCAGGGATGCCGTGAGGCAGCCCTGAGTATATATATAAGAAGACTCCAACGCAGACTTACAATACATATCATAATTCAGTACTCTGCTTTGCATCCCACACCAAGTTAAAATCACTCAATATGTCCGTGTACGTTATTACCGGGGTATCGAAGGGAATCGGGGTGAGTCTGCCTTATGCCGTGTTATGCATTGCTTTTGCTTAATCCACCCTAGTTCGAGCTCGTCAAGCAGATCTCGGAAGACGCGAAGAACCTAGTCGTCGGTCTGGTCCGCGACAAGGTTGCGACCGAGAAGAAGGTGGCGGCAGAGCTGGGCGACCGTTCCAATGTCCACATCCTCCATGCAGACCTCACCAGCTACGCCAGCCTGAAGCAAGCCGCTGCCGACACTGCCAAGATTGTTGGCGAGCGTGGCATCGACTACCTGGTTGCCAACGGAGCTTTCCTGTCCTTCTTCGACCACTACGACCCCATTGGCGCATTGTAGGTCTACTTCCCTCTGGCTTCTGGCTGGTCTGTGGTTAATGCTGTGCTCAACAGGGGCGACAAGGTCGAGGAGCTGGAGGATGTCTCATCGACGCTCTTCCAGACAAATGTCGTCGGCAACATCCACCTCTTCAACCTCTTCCTCCCTCTTGTCATAAAGGGCAAGGTCAAAAAGGTCATCGCCATTTCCAGCGGTCATGCCGACCTCGACTTGATCAATGATCTCGAGATTGAGACAAGTGCTTTGTACGCTGCCTCCAAGGCGGCCATGAACGTCATTGTGGCCAAGTTCAATGCGCAATACAAGAAAGACGGTGTGCTCTTCGTAAGTATCAGCCCGGGAATGGTGGAGGTGGGCCACTTTGTGAATGGTACGTATCCCTATCTTCAAGATTGAAACATCTAGACATTTTACTAATGCATACCCACAGCCACTCCAGAACAGATCCAGAGTTTGATGGGATTCACGGACAAGCTTTCAACCTATGCGCCTCACTTCAAAGGCCCAACCCCTGTAGACGAAGCCGTCCGAACTATCAGGTCGACATGGGAGAAAGTCAGCATCGACAGTGGGTATGGTGGTGCGTTTGTCTCGCAATTTGGAAACAAGCAGTGGTTGTAAACTCAGGTTCCAATCTATTACACCAGCTACACTTATTGATGTAGGTGTACGTTATACCTACATCTACGCACACTCCACGAAACCAAGTTATCTGTTAATAAATTCAATTTCAGATGTCTATTGATGTAGTTGATGTAACTAGGCGTACCAAGGTTCGATTTGCTTCCCTAAGTACTCCCCTCTTGATTCTCAACCCAAATTTGCCACAGTATTGCGTAAGGAGGGATCCTGTCATTGCCGATGAGGTCTCTCGTCAGGCAGGACTCACCTGCGTTGTCGCACTGGGACAAACGCATACCGTCTTGCTCCGCAAGGCGAAGGCGGCGACGGCTGTGCACCAGTCTCGCTATATGTGTCCGTGGACTATGCACGAGATATTGGCGACAGCTTGTCTTAAGATTAGGTACCAAGCTATGGTTGTGAGCGAGAACAAGATCGTGGTAACTCGTTAGCTGTGGGTTTAGACCCTATCCCAATACGGGAGCTAAGCGGATGGCAATGTTAAGAAGCGTGGTGAAATTCTATGTAAGCTAAGGCTCTGATCGATAACTTGTTAATGGCCTAATGGCCTATTGCCATGCTACTTTGCACGGGCCATCGATAATTGTGTCAATAAGCTCGAAGTCACTTAGGTGACGCTTCCTAAGCGCTTAGCTAGGAAGCGTCACATATTCGTCTAATGCACTGGTCATCGACCCATTATTTAGACTACCTTTTGGGGCAGATAGCCGAGCCTTGGCAGCAATCCACCTAAAAGCTACTATAGTACATCGCACGTCGACCCATATTTTCCACGGGGCAACGGCTAAGGATTTATCAGAGCAACTATTCTTCAAAGCGGGCGTGGCGGTGTCGATACCGGTGTCATTAGGCCATTAGGCCACTTATTCGAGCCCCGAAAAGCGTTGTCGATCAGAGCCTAAGTTAAGTTACACTGAGATGATTATGTGAGAAGTGCAGGCGCGTATAGAAACGACCAGGGTACATATTCTAACCCTCTACTTCTATGTCGCCTGCAACCGATGCTTTGATGGTAGTTAACATATATTTAAGTTTTTAAATCGAACGTTATAATGTTACCTTAAAGTAAAGGTCTCGGCCGGTACCCGCACTGTAGTTGAATTTGATATATTTCCTAATTCGTAATAACAAATAAATATTTTTAATAAAACAACCTCTATTATCGATAGGCGTTGTTAAGCGTTTATATTTAACATAATCTATTACCTAAAGCTGTTTTACGTAGTTAAATATAACATTTTTCGTAATAAAGTTATAACGCGTTTTATATTTTGATATATTTAATCTTTTAATAAAAGCTTTTTAATAAATTAATAACAAATTTAACATTTTACGAAATCTAGCAATACGTTAAAATTAATATACTTATCTCTATTATAAATTGTACTATATCACGCGGTATTAACTTTTTGGGATTGCTTCGTTACAAGTCCGTTATAAATATATTTTAATATTTTCGTATAATTTTCTAACCAGGAATATCAAATACCTGGTCTTTGGCATTCAGGCTATTAATGCTATAAACCACTATTTATATGGTATCTATTAAAAACTCCAAGTTATGTATAAAATCTTGCGTTTTTTTTAGTACGATTATATTCAAATTAATTCCTAATATATAAAAATAAGTATAAACGTACCAATTTTAATTATATTTATATAATCGTGCTATAATTCACTTTTATTCTATATTAAACCATTTCAAAATTAACTTTCTATTTATAATATTTGTTTTTAACGCCTGTTTTAATAATCTAAACGGAAAGCATCAACTACGTTTTTAGATTTCTTTTCTATTAAATAAAACTTTTTAAAAAGAAAGAAAAATGATATTAAAAATAAAAAAGTCGAAAATTTTTAATATAAAAACTCAAACGTAAATACTATAGCAGGTTTAAAAAAATCAAAAACTTAAATATTTTTTAAAAAATGGAATTTAAATACTAGACAGAAACTTAAATACAAGTAAAAAAATAGTAACGTAATTTAAATATATAAAAATTACAAACATTTATCTATATAAAACGGTTTATTTCTAAGAATATTACGTAAAAACCTATTACTTTTAAATACGAAAAGATTTAATTACAATATAATTTTAAATTTTTATTAAAAACAATCGAAAATTTAAAATCTTAATTTTTTCTTTTAAAAAAAAAGCCTAAGACCTACCTCTAATTACGGTTACCAGTACCTTCACAAAAGGTTGGACTGAACGGTAAGAATAATTTAAAGGTTAAAGGCCAAAAAATAAAAATAAAATTGGTTAAAGGGCTGCTAACCAAAGAGGTAAGCAAAACTAATGCCAGGCTGATAGGGGGCTAAAGGAGGCTAATAAACAGCTAAGCCGAGATTAAGGCGGGGAACGCAAAGATTGCAAAAATGGGCACCCGTGCCGATTCACGTATCGCTTAAGTTTCGAGCAATAATACCAGCATAAAGAATCCCGAAATCGACGGACCGGCCGTCTCCACATCTGGCGAGCTGGGACCTGTCACAGGGTCAACATAAACTCTGTTGGAAGATAGGGATACTGGAGAAGTCAAACTATTCGGACGTCCTCGAAGGCCTCTTGGGACGAGAGAGAAGAGTACGGGCTAAACATCCTACCAAGCCGATCCATTTTGTCGAGCACAGGTTTTCCAGAGAGAAGGTTGCCGAGCTCACAGACCTTCTCAAAGGAATACGCCGATACGATCCAGCTGAGCGTATGAGTCTGGCCGCCGTACTTCGGCACCCTCGGCTGGGCCGGTCTCCTGGACCCTCGGTCATCTACGCTCTATTCGGTACATTACGGGAGAGACATGCTATGTTAAGGTTGGTTTTGCGACTGATTCCTAGCTATCTTGGTGGCTACCGCCCCAAGCTATACTTGATGCGGGCGCGAGATATCCAGGCGAGGTTTTCACCGGCTTCAAACCGCTTTCCGCAACGCCCACGGGAGTGTTGGTGCCGCCGCGGTGTTTCTGGGATATGAGTAGGCTCTAGGGGTGGTGCGGGGACAATCATGTTACATAGGACGGACGTCTTGGGGTTCAGTCGAGACTGATTCAGCCCGCATAAATCAGAGGAAAGCCGCGTAATTCGCGGCTGTGTAGAGGTCACCGTCTCGGCTTTTGTTACCTGGAGAATTTAGGTATCAGACGACGAGATAAAGTGTGGCTTACATCTGTTCTCTTTCAGGTGAACGTGATTACGCTTTAGTATGCCAAGTCTGGGAGGCATGGGAGTCGTGCTTAAATAGATGTTTATGGGTGGATGCAGTGGCAGGTAAAGTCATCGACCAAGAGAACTCACGTTATCCTTCAGTAAACTCTGCTCATACTAGGCGTTATATGGCAGAGTGCTAATAAAATTGTCATAGATGGCGGGAAATTGGTACGATTCCCTCCACACATGCCGTAGGCCACTCCAGGAACGCCCGTAGCGCAAAGGCCAGGGTGGCCTTGCTGCTCAAGAATCGACTCGCTCAGAGATTATCACCAGGGAACAATGCTAGAACAACACAACCTCACACATCAACATCTAATCAACGAAACATATATTCATATGCAGTACCAAAAGCACCAACGCTGGTGTACCCAGCCATCACTCCATTTCTACTCAACCACTACACCCCATACGCCCCTTCAACATCACCATCCCATCTCCCCCAAAGTAAAATTCAATGTCTCTTCCTCTCCTTCCCGCGCGTGTTGACCCTCCACAGACACACGACGCTGCGGGCCTCGCACCAGCGCTTGACGTCGGCGGGCGCGACCTCGGGGCCTTCCCAGCCCACACGCGCGAGTTGGCCCGCGTTGAGCCAGGCGGCGAGGTCCTCGAGCACGACGGGGTCGTAGAGCAGCATTCGCTCGTGCCACGAGGGCTCCTCGTCTGAGGAGGAGCGCGGCGCCGTCGTCACGGCGCGCGTGATGAGAGTGAAGAGCGTGGCCTGCTGCGCGTCCGTGGGGTTCGGTGTGAGCGTCAGCGACGCGTCCGTCTCCTCGGTCGCCGAGAGGTCGAGGTCAAGGGGTGGCGGGGACAAGAAGATGCGCTCCGCTGAGGACGCGGGTGACGGCGAGGGTGAGAGCACGTCGTTTTCCGGGTCAGAGTCCGAGTCTGCGATTTCTTCTACTTTGCGGGCGGGTTGTTTCGGCCGGCCACGTGGTCTCCTGGGGGAGCCTTCTTTTGATTTCGAGGGTTCTGTGGCGGCCTTCGACGTAGATGCGACTGCTGCCTCATCGGTCTTCTTCGGCCGTCCTCGCCGCTTCACATGTTTCTCTGCGTCGCTGGTGGTAGGAGCAGGCGCCTTGGTATCTTTCTTCTTGGATGATGTTAAGTTTGCCGTAGTCGACATTGATTGAGAAGGCACGGAGACAGCTCCTGGGTTCTTGCTTGCCCAGCACTGTTCAAGCAACGCAATCATAGCTTGCCGTTTCTTCACAGGCTTGAACCCGTACGATGCGAGTTGCCTAGAGAGCTGAGCATCCGTGAAAGTTTCGTATGTCGGACGCGGTATGTTCGCGTCGCCAACCGGCACTTGAGCCGTAGTAGGAACGTGGGGCTTGGAAGGCGGAGGTGTAGGCGGTTTCTGAGTTTGGAAGAGATGCGAATTTTGTTGGTTAGGCGCCGCCTTCTGTGTTTGAGGCGTTTCGAACGCGATATCGTCAATATCAATGAAGTCCTCGGACTTGGCTTGATCTGACACATGAAATTGCTCTTCGTTGCTAGGTGTATAATCATTTTGATGCTTCTCAGGTAATGCTGGTGTCCGCACAAGGTCAACGACATCCACATTCATCAGCTCTCCATCGTTATCTCGTGCGCCGGCGTGCCACAGGCCTTGGCTGTCAGATTCACCAAATGGACCATCATCACGGTTTGAGGCTTGAATTGCTAGTTGAAGCTCCTTCAGGGTAGTGGGTGACTCCTCCTGCACAAGCTGACTCGATGTTCCAAAGACGAAGTCCTGGTTAGAAGACTGTTTAAGTGCCGAGTTAGGCGATAACAGAATGGGATTGTCGGCCCCGCCAGCATTCTTCTTTTTCCGAGGTTTAGGTTTCGGCTTTTTAGGTTTGACTGCCTCTTGCTTCTTGGACATGATAATGGACTGATGCTCAACCAGAGCTTTTACCTCACCCCCTGAATCGAAGTAGTTCAACAAGGAGTCTCGGGTGGACTGCGCTGAAAGATCGAATTCGGGTTCGGGGATCGTGTACGGGGCTGTTGCTAACTCCGTAATGGTCCTGGTCTTCTTCTTGGTCGGAGCTGGTTTTGGAGGGGGAACCTTGCTAACCGGTATATCGTGGGTATCCTGCTCGCCCTGTTTGTTCTGCTCATGTGTAGTGGACACTAACTCAATCCGTTTACGCTTCTTCAGAAAACCCGCTTGTTGTTGCTGTCCTGACGAGATAGAAGCACTATCATCCTTGCGCGCATAATTGTCGAACAGATTTTGAAACACTTCCTTCGAGGCGACTGCCTTCTCAGCAGAGGATAGAAGCTCTCGATGATCCGAGTCTGAGGCGATGAGGATGGCATTCTTGGCAGATGGTGGGGTCCAATCTACTCTTCGCTGTAATGCGGGCTCCGAGCACGATGTCATATTTTGTGATTTAGCTTGTTCTATATTGTTGGAAGGGAGACTCGGTTCGCCATCCTCAGGGAACTTTTCCTCGTCAGTCGGCTGGGCTTCTCTTCCCTTGGCTGCGAAGTGTCTCGATACGGTCCCAGCCTCTATGCGGCTCTGGCCCGGTTTCTTTCGGGATTTATCCTTGGTTATTGCTTTGGTCACTCTACCCTTCGATATCTGTGGATGTTTCTTTTCCGGCGTAGGTGTTCTGCTCTTGAACTTTTGCCATGGCTTCTCTCTAGGCGAAGACTCGATGGTGATTGGTGCCTCTTCCTGGACTGCCACCTGCGCATCCGCGGCACTTCTTTCGGCTAGAGCAGTTATTGTTTTAGGCTTGCGTGAGGGCGACCTCGGAATCTTTTCTGTGTCGACGTCTATCTCGGGCGCGTCTCTTAGCAGATTCGCGGCGCTCGTAAACGTGTGAAGAGCATTAGAGGGTAAAGCCGTAGCATTGCTTCCGCTCCTTAGTAGCGGCCGCTTGGGGTTCTTGGAGTAAATCTCGGATAATGACGGCAACTCCGGCGACGAGGAAGCCACAAAGCACGGATCCATCCTGGCGGCTCTTGGAGGGGAAGAAGACATGAAAACGTCGGCCGCGGACATGGTGTTTACGCGTCGAAGGAGGGGAGAAACGCGGATGCGCCAGGCGCAACCGAAGCTGATACGGGCCAGCAAATGATCGATCGCCACCGCGAAGTAGATAAGAACAATGTCAGGTAGATTGCATCGATCAATGGTGAGGCCGGTGTTTTTGGACTGTTGCCCTTGTGATGGTCAGGGGGGCTCGGTGGTATCATACACCACCAACATGAAAACAAATAGTGGGGGTTCCCAAGTGCAAGCCAAAGCGAGTCGCCTTCAATTAATTGAATGGAGAGCTCCACACGAACTAAGCACGAAGTCACCTGACTCGTTTTTAATCTCTCTATAATCTACATAACGTTATGTGATCTTGTCCGGTGCACGCTTAGACCACCACAGAGCCTCCTTATGGCTTGGTCACTCACGTGATGATAACCTCCTGAGCGAACCCCCACCAAACACTTTCGAAATTCCCGACCCTGTCAAAATTGTTGCGAAACTCAACTGCGAGATCTCGTTGCGACATCCACCAATTTGGCCGTCTGTCTCTCCGCAAACCAGCCCATCCACAACACATCCTACGCAATATCGCAAAGATGGAGAACGATCGCGGCGAAATCGTTGACCTGTATGGTTACCTTCCCCCAATACCTGCCGAGGGTCTTGCTGGACTATGGGATGAGCATGACTGACCTAGAATCTCCCTTCGTTTAGCTACGTCCCCCGGAAGTGCTCCGCCACCAACCGGATCATCAAGGCCAAGGACCACGCCTCCGTCCAGATCTCCATCGCCAAGGTTGACGAGAACGGCCGCCAGATCGCCGGCGAGAACCACGTCTATGCCCTCTCTGGATTCGTCCGTGCCATGGCCGAGGCCGACGATGCCCTGAACAGACTAGCGCAGCGGGATGGTCTCCTCAAGAACGTCTGGAGCGCCCAGCGATAAGCGTGATGCTTTGTTGGGAGGGTACGTCTGACCTGCGACCTACTGGCCGTCTGAGATGTGCGCCCGCTGACCTGTTCCAGGTTTCCGGTGTTGAAGGGAATAAAACGGCAAAAACTGGAAGGCACGGCATATGGCATGGCATTTGATGCGCATTCGGGCGGATAGATACCCTCAACACGACCGAACCTTGGAATGAATTAACAAAGGAACGATTCCCACGATGAACTATGCACTTCAGCTCCGATGTCCCATCCATCATCCACCAGCAACTCTCCCCTGTGACCAAGCGAACCGGCTAGCAAAGTGTTCTCGCATCCACTCTAGGGTGACTCTATGAGCGAGGATTCTGGGACTACCGCGATAGCCCCCGTGCCGAAGATTAACCTATGGCCTTGAAAAAGCTGTGATGCCCGAGATGACCATCATGGCACAGATACGGGTCGAACATTGTATCGATAACGCAATAAGATTTGTTACCCCAGCAGTTACCGTGATTTTGAAATTGCACCTTTCCCGCCTTTGACCATGGCGAACTTTATATCTGCTTTTCGAGACCAACCATGAGTTAGTCTTCAAGCTCCATGCCATTCCCACGGCCGACATACTTAGATACAGTGTCCAACCAGGAAGGTGCTCCTAAAACCATGTCGAGAGGAAGTCAACTGTGGAGTCCATTTAGCCCTATGTTTTCGGGGGCTCATCGAATTTTGCGAAGTTTTATCGTCACTATCCGTTGAATTATAGCTGACAGTAGATAGTGACCCGGAGTGGAATCCCCGGTGATGCAGAGACATTGCCCAATACCATTGCATGTGCTCAAACTGGTGAACTGGAGATTCGGTCCATGCCCCTATGACCATGCTATAAATTTTCCAGCATGATGATCTTCTAGCGGGTTCTAAGTCACACATATCCACAGGGCTAAACTTCGAGACTCCCGTGCCTGGATCGGCTCTCCTAAGAGGGTATCTGGTCACAGAGTGTCTAATGATACCCAAATTGAACTTCTCAATGCCGCAGGGAAGTCAATTCTACACTTCGCAGTCGAGGCTGAGGATCTCGGCCCTGTTCCCCGTAAATATCATCAACTGGAGATGGCCAACCCTTACACCCTCGCCTGCAGCAGCGGCACCACCGCCCTGGGCTCCTAGGACAGCAGAGCGCAAAAAGGAGGTTGTGGTGTCAAAGAAGCGGTAGTTCACTGGCTCAATATGTGCCTCCACACGGCCGACGGCCGAGGCAGTCCGATGTGCTGCTCGGCTACATAGAGGTTATGTCGCCCCAGGATTTTTGAGGCGCCCCGCACATCGGCTCTGACCCGCGGACGCTGTGGGTCCTCAAGCGAGACCAGGCGGCAGCCGACATCCTGCTGTGGGGCGAATTAAGACGGTCGGCGGGCGCCGTGGTATCCGTGGGTCACGTCCTCCTGCTCATCCGGAAGCTCCGCATGGCGCGGGCCGGGATAAGGTGGAGAATAGAGTCTGATCTCAGGGTCGGCCCACAGCAGTGGAGCTAGCTCCCATATTCAATATCTGAATCCCGCAGACCGCATAACAACAATGTAAGCAGCTACAATATCTCTTGTGTTCAGTAGCACGATGGTTGGCTAGTTATTATCCCATTTCGGACTTTTGGAAAAGGCACCAGATCCACTAATATCACAAAGCCAAGGCTTGGTTGGTCCTTGGGCCCCTTTATTCAAACACCCCTGAACGCCGTGCTTATACTCAAACAAAAAACAATTGCAAGACGTTCTTCGACAGCTTCTTCTTTCTCGTCATCATCATCGTCATCGTCATCATCTTCGTCTTCTTCCCCTTCTTCTTCTTCGCACCCCTCTACTTCTCCTCCTGCTCCTTCATCCTCTGCGCCCGCTTCTCCTCGGTCTCCGTGGTGTGCGTCCACGGGATGCGGTCGGTGGCGGCGGCGTCCTCTTTTCCGCAACACACCCACGACTTCTTGCCCTGGGGCGCGCCCTGCCGCGAGTTCGACCAGTGGTCGAAGCCGACGTCCTCCTTGCAGGACCACCCGTACGTCCCCGCGTGCTTCTTGCACTCGCCCATCTCGCTCTGGTCGGGGTCGTACTTCGCCCCGCAGTTGACGCAGGTCTGCGGCTCGTCCGCCTCCGCCGCCGGTTTCGGAGCGGCTTGTCGTGGGGTCGAGGTCGAGGGATGAGGCGGAGTAGGCGGAGGACGACGAGGAGGCGGAGACGGAGACGGACGATGAGCCAGAGACCGAGCATAGTCAAGCCGCCACTGACCAGTGCCCCGATACGCACCACGACTACGACGGGCCGGAGACCCACGACCATGACCGGCTGGAGATGGTCCAGCGGCTTGGGAGGGAGGCGGGGGCGGAGACTGGCAGAGGGTCGGAGACAGGAGGGGGGCCAGGGCCGCACCAGCTGCCGGAGGTGTCAGAGACGGGAGAGGCTGCTGGGGAGGCGCAGAAGTCGGCAAGGGAGTTCCGGCGTGCGCCAGGCGCTCCATCTGCTGCCTCTTCTTCCCGCGGCGCTTGTCGTCCCGGATGTTGATCCGCGGCCGCTCGCCGCTCTGCAGCATCGTCTCCATGTGCCCGGAGGCGTTCATGGCGGTGTAGGTCCTTGTGGGAGCGGGGAGGCGGGAGGCATTGACGGCTCGTTTGAGCCTCAAACGGTGGGTGGGGTCGACCGTGCCAGAATTGATGGTTCTTATATAGGCCGCAATGAACTCGGAGCTCTTGGGCTCAGTGTCCATGGCCATAAGAATAGCCTGCATCTGGTGAGGCTCGAGGGCCCGGATGGCGTCGGCGTTTGCCGTTGGCATTTTCCTTAATGCTAATATTTCGTCAGCATCCGGGAATTCCATGGGTTGGGAAAAAGAAAATTAAGACTCTCGATTAATCAAGACTGTAGTGCGTTAAGGGGAACTCACTCGATCGTATGGTACTTTGCTTATGAATATGCTGCTGGCAGGACGAACTCCAGAGACGTGAGATGGAAGGGTCCTGGGCTGCATGGATACAGAACTGGGTGGGTGTAGAGCCGTCAAGGTGATGTTTGTAAGCGACGCCTCATAAGCCATCCTACTGTTGCTACAAGACTCAAAGTTGAGTAATAGACGTTTATACGGATGGTGCTACGGTATATGAGAACGGCCTGATAGGCAAGAACAAGATAAATACATGAAAAGCGTATATGGACTTTAAAAAAAAGGGCGAAGATATCACTGATAGTATAATAGAATTGAAAAAAGAACAGAAAAAGGAAAGCCTGATCCGGGATTCGAACCCTGCCCTGCCAGTCTCCTGGGGAGCGTAGCTGTCTTTCAGCTACATCACCGTCTTATTCACCCAATCTTTCGATTGTTTGCCAGGCATCTTCTGCAACCGTGCTACCGCTACACCATATCAGGCTTTGTTGAAATTCTGTTTCTTAACTTGCAATATGACCCGTGAGCAAGGAATTACCCCGGCCATCATCAAATGTAGAAACCCTTTCATCACCCTGGCCACTCTTCACCCCTCCAATCCCTTTTCATGGTCCAAAATTCTTAAGGCCAAAGGATTGAAAAGTTATCACGATCTAGCCTGTCCCCGTCCTCCCCCCCTTTACTTCCACCCTTTATGCTTCCCCCCCTTTTGTGTCCACTCGCCTTTACCACAACACAGACACACAAGATATTAACACACCTCTACCCAATATCCTTCATCATTCCATTCAAATTGCCTCTGAAATTCCTCATACATCACAGCACACCGTATTTGTCACCGATAAGCATTTCCATGCTCTTATCTTCAACGTATGTTGGAAAGCAAGGGCCGTATACAACGTCATATTTTGTCACCCCTAGCTGGCAAGTGGAGAGCACGTTTTACTTTCGAGGTTGCTGGTATTATCGGTTTACTCCGTTTCCAGCGAGATTACATTCATCACAAGTGCTTTTCATACCACATCCTGTTCCGTGGTGGAGATAATAGACAGACAGCACTGGTTTAATGACTAGATTATGACTGGCGACTACGGATAAGTGTTTCCCTGACCTCCCCAGTAAAAAAACAATGGCCATAAAGAATGATCGTACGTTGCTATTGCCACTTCACAATTCGATTGCTGATAACACTTTACGTTCCTGAACATGAATGGAACTGACTTGAGGAAAATTGGGGGTTTTGTTCATGATCTTCTTCCTCGATAGAGTTACTGCGCATTCTGCCGCCCCCTTCATACTTTTCAGTGCAACTCGTACATACTCACCACCGGCTCATAAAACACTCAGCGGTAAACTACTCTACACGAATCTTCTAACTCTGTGCATAATCAATCATGGATCACATAAACTTGTCCTCAACCGTGAAGCATCTCTTCCGCAACCCTCAACCACAAATGGCACATAATGTCAGGAGTCCAGCAATTACGCAAAGTGCCTTGACAGCAGCCCGCGACCAACGTAACCCTGCTCCGCGCAGGAGCAGCTCTACCAAGGCAGGTCCCCGAGGTAGGGGTGCACATTCTCTACAGAATCGTTTCGCACACCGGAATGCAGCGCGTGTTCGCGATGTTCTATGAGAACTACTGGGAGAGGTTACGCAGCTTCACCGCGGACGATGTTCGCGAGGCCTGCGTGCTCTTCGAGGGAAGCAGCACGTAATTACCCACCGGACACTCTTCGCGGCGCCTGTAGATTCTTTGACGACGTGACGCTTGAGGTAGGTCCCGAGTTTCCTGTCAGTCGGGAAACGGTCCTCTATATGCCCTCTCTCTGACTGACTGTTGGAAAGCGGCGCATCGCCTGACCTTTTTCATGTTCAACTCCTGGTTCTTGCCTACAGCTGACCTGCAAGCACTTGGGCATTCTCGGGTGGAGCGAGGGAGTCCGCGTGCGGGCCATTTTGGGGCCCCTGGGTCTTTACACCCGTCTCGAAGAAACCGGTATCATCCGTCCCCGGTTCGGTATCTGGCTCTACGACAATGATGGGCATCACATCTATAACCAAACCAAAATGTGCTGCGTGAATTCGCGGAAGGTAAGCTAACTTACGACTCCCGTCCTAGACCGAAGAAGCGCAAGGATATGACTCTCAATGAATTGCTCCGTACGTGGAAGGATCCTTCGGGCTCCTTGGTGCTGAAGATAGGGATGGGCCGGTGGTGTCGACATTCAGCCATCTAGCTAACCAAGTCCGAATATAGGGGCACAGATTCGGCCACGACAGCGGCGACAGTTAGGAAATGCTTCTGATAAGCCCACTGTATATTAGAGTTCCAATGAAAGCATACGAATCACAGACCTTCTTGTATAATTAGGTTTTGAACCCTATGGCCATATTTTTCGCGATCTTGGTTTCCTCTCGTCGTTCAGTTCCTCTGGGCTCACGTGATGCTTCCAGCAGAGCACGGCCAAGCCACTATCAGACCACAACTTCCGTGCCACGTCTGCCAGTCTTCTGTGACGAAGGTCGACACAATGTCATCCACGTCCACGGCGATCTCTACAAGTGGATGTATGCCCATTTACCGCCGCCCCGTTTGAGGAGTAAACTTCTCGGGTTTCCGGATAGTGGATATGATGGTGGACACATAATTAGTAGGTTGGGCATGTTTCCAGAGCAACTTGTACGCGTTTGTGGCTATTCACTGCGGGTTTTATATGCTGTATCGCGACTAAGCTCAGTCTTCACGAGACACGCTTCTGAAGACGTTTAAATCTGTAGCGGTACACTCACCGCAGTTTGTCCCACTATAAACCAGCCTTTCATTTCAAGACAGCGAAGTCTAGCGGTTCTCCCAGTGTCCAATTCCAAGTTGGTCACGGGCTATACTAGACAGCTGCGTATAACAATGACGAAAGAACATATGGTTAATCAACGTCATGTACCTAGAATTGATCGGCTGCGCACTATGGACATGGATGTGTCTGACAGTCATTGCTTGAAGTTGGCGAGACCGGAATGTTCACGTTAGTGTGATGACTCTTTCTACGAATCCGTCAGGGTAGGAGTGTAGTTCGTAAAAGATCAAAATAAGACCATATACGGATAGGGTGGGGCGTTCGGAGTAAACACAGGACGCATACTATATGAAACGCCCAACTCCTCCATCACATGCAGCTCATCAGTTTGCCTCTCCAAATGTTACCGGATTATGAGTTGATATGTCGACTCTGGGGGATCGCCTTGACAACCAATTGTTTGGTTTCAGCATAGTAGTTCGAGAACAGGCCAATAACAACAACTCGTTTTGGTGATAAAGCGGTGAATATGCATGACCAAAAGCGGGGTAGGGTAGGAAGGCGGGGTTGTCTTTTCTGGCAGAAAATACATATTTATCACTTGTACTAGATGATGTCCGAACATGCATCTAAGCAACATGTAATGATCTGCCTGTCGGATAAATACGTAAGGCCACGTCCAGATGAGCAAGTTATGCCGACTGGGACTAACCATGTATCCATCCAGAACGGGTGAGGCAGTAATGCAGATTCCTTCTCTCCACTCTGGTTCTTCAGAATTTTCTTCTTCCCATTAGGGGCGCAAGTGATGTTTGGGCTCCGCCTCCTTCTTTCCACTTGCAGGCAGCCATTTGGTTTCTTTTGGGTATTACCCAATCATGACTCCTTGATCCCCCATGCCCGTGCATATGCGTCTGGCCTGCGTTGGGCATTGATACGCAATGGCACATGCTAAGCGCCCCCTGGCCCCACAGGGTGAGACCACTGCGAATGACACCTTGGGCTTGCGTGATGCCCGCAGTTGAACGCAGAGAATCCACCGGAGCCTATCACAAGTCGGTACTGAGGTCGTCGATGGGGGATTCAGATGCATGACTAGTTTCGCATACTCGCAGCAGTTTTTCAGACTCCTGGCACAGTTGAGAAACCCCCCAAACTCTCCTGTCACCTGACAAAAACATCCGTCCCATCTCACATTCCGATTTCGTAAACATACACTGAACACACTGATCCCTTCATCGCATCCCGAGTCACCAAGACGCGATCGGATGTACTACACTTTACATCTCTGCACACAACCCCGTCTACCCTCAAAGACTGTACGCCATGGAGTTCGCAGGGACAAGGGCGCTGCGGCCCGCCGGCTCCTACCGTGCACCCCGAGCGGTGATGTCTGAGGGCCAGCTTAGCGAGGACGAGTTGATGTCTGAGTCTGAGGGAGAGTTTCCTCGTAATGCACGACGGGGTCGCCAGCGCAAAATCACCGCTCCAGCAGCTCCCCAAGGAGTCGGGACCCGGATGAAAGGTCGACTGCGAGAGCGACAATCGGGGAGGTCTCGGAGTCAAATCCGGGACGATTTTGATCTCTATAGCCACCCCAGAGCACCGGGTGGCTACGGTTATCCTGCATATCCGGGGCCGGTCCCGCCAGGTTATGAGGGCGCCGGGCAAACTTTTCCTTACAACGATGTCGAAAACCCGTTCGCTAGTCGTGCTCCCCGGCACCCTCACCCTCACCCTCACCCGCCACCCGCATCCTATCCCCAACACGCATCCTATCCTCCCCATGGCGGTTATCCCCTGTATCCTCCAAACCCATTTGTCCCATACGACGGCACAGCAGCCGGACCACGTCCTGAAGTGCCGCTTGGACCGCCACCCGGACCGCGGCCCAAGCCGCCTCGTCTGCATCCGCGGGACGACACAGAGATGAATAGGATAAGGCATGAAATTAAGTCTCTTAAGGTAGATCACGCACCACAAAGGGAGGGGCCGTTCGGCTATGAAGGGGAGCGAGAGGGCCGCCGCGCCGAAGAGCATAGGAGGGTAAAATCCCTCGAGGCGCAGCGACAGGAAAAGGCAAGGAGGAGGGAACTGGAACAGTTGAGGCGCGAGATCGAACGCCAGGTCTATGGTACGCTAGAGGGCGATAGTCGCCGCCCTATCGATGGTACGAGATCGCAGGTGCCGATGAGTCGGGAGCTGGAGCTTGCCTTGAGGCATCTCGTCGCCGAAAACCGGAACCGTGACTATGCACCGGCAGGGCAACCCAGCCGAGCAGATGTGATCGATCGTTTGATTGACCTGATGCAAAATCAGCGTCGGACTGACAACGGTTCGTCTACCATGACAAGGGGACTGGACGATCAGACCAGGTCTCTCGATGGGAGCCAGATACTAAGACGGCTTGACGATATGATGTCGCATCAAAGGCAATTGGAAGAGGCCGTGGGAGAGCTACTATATCAACTTCGAGATGATGCCCCGCCCGGCCGGAGGGCTGTACCGACTGGGCCGCCGCCTATGGAGACACGCCGTCTTCCCGAGATAGATTACGATCCTCGAGCTGCGCCCTCAGCCTGGCCGCAAAGAAGTGACGAACTGCAGTCTACGCGTCACTCTTCCCGGCGTATGCCAAGGAATGGCGACATGCAAAACCCCTTACCTCCGGAGGTTGAGGAGGTGCTTTCGAGACAGTCCACGGAGGCCACCTTGCAGGCCCTCCGGAATCGCAGTCGTCCGGGTAGTCCCGTTGGCGACGACGAGTACCGAGAGTCGCAGCCCCGGAATTCGCGAAGAAAGGGGGTCAAGGTAGAGCGTATGGGAGGGCTACGCCAGCGAGGCTCGCGACAGCTGGCCGTCGAAGATTCTGATGACGATTCGAGTGATGATAGCGGCGACGGATACGAACTGGTCCGCCAACATCATAAGCGACGCCCAACCCGCGGCCGTGCTGGTCCAAGTGACGGGTCCACCGAGGACACCATCGAGGTTGATTTGAGCTCAAGACGGCTCCGGATGCGGCCATCGGGTGAGGGCCTCCGCTCCGCGCGGAGTAGGAGCAGAGTTGACGTGCGCAGCAGAAGTAGGGCCAATGCGCGGAGCAGAAGCAGGGTGGATGCACGGAGCAGAAGCAGGCCCCGGCCGGTGGAGATAAGGGGCCCGCGGCGAGCGGCTGCGGCGCGCCCCGTGGCCTACAGCGACCCCGACGACTCGACCGACGCCGACGCCCACGATTCCTCGGAGGACGAGTCCTACTCGAACCCGTTCTCCCCGCCGCCCAGCGCGTACCAGGAGACGCCGACGCGCAGCGCGGCGTCGAGAATGTACACCGAGAACATGAGAGCCAGGCTCAGACCGCGCGCTCCCACCCCACCCCCCGTGACTTAGCTTTCCTGATGGTTCTTTCGTCCTTAGCAATGACTGTTTATCAGCTCTCATGAGCGAGGAACTCTATGGGTTAACATCTCCTGTGATCTCCACACTTTTGGTGAACGGGGTTTTTTTGATCTGTTTCGATTCGTTTGTCCGCCTAGAAATGCCCAGTACGAGATGGGTCCATTTATCCAGAAGCTCCTACTTTGAATATTAATATTCAAGCACACCTCATTCGTTTTAAAACACCACAGGTGCCGCTTCAGAATGCAGAGTGGTGCGCCTTGGCATGTGATGCAGCTGATTCTACCAGTTGCCGTTAGTTAACTTAAGGAAAGATTCACTATTCAGTATGCGTCAAAGAGAAAAGTGTCCTAGTTATCTAAAGGAGAATGACGTGATAGGAAAAGCGCGCGTCCCGAGTAGCTTGCAATACTCACGCCGACCCTATTTAAAGACAACACATTGGTGTCCCTGGCCGGAATATAATCTAACAGCCAAGGAAAGATGGCAAACCATGCAGGCGGCCAAGCAATTGATTGCCCGTCTACGTACGTAATAAATGGCTATGGCCCGCGTCAAGCGACCCTTGGGTACCATCCCAGCATTCTGCCGAGCTCCCCGTCGTTCCGGTCTCAAGTACCGGCTCCCGAGTCCGCCGCACAAGACGACGTCTCCGTCGCCGTCCGCTACGAGCGCCGGCCCCGCCGTACCCCCGCAGGCTGCGTGGAGGAAGGGGTTAAGTACTCGGTCACCGTCAACACCCTTCAGAGCAGGGCCCTCCGCTTCGTCGTGTTGGTCCAGATGAGGTAGCCCCAGGGCAGGCCCGGAACCTCTGTGGAGACGCCTCGGATACCGGCGTGGAGCTGGTGCCGCGCCGTGAGGTGAACACTAACCCGGAGCCGAAGGAGTGGCCCACGTGGACGAGCTTGCCTGCATCACCTTGGGGGCCAGTCCCCAGGGAATCGCGGGCTCGCAAGTGAGATAGGACCAGAGGAAGCAGCTGCGCCTGCAGGGATCCCGGACGACGGTCATCGGGTCCGGGTATCCGCGCCGGGCCGCCGGGGCGAGCTAGGGAAGCTCGGTAAATTTTTCAATAACCGTGCCGCAGGTTTTGGATGGTTGGCCAGGAGGTGTGGCTGTACCTGGACCGGTGCGCGAGCATCTGGAGCTTTAGCACAGCGCTGCTTTTGAGTTTAGATAACCAACCTATCCCTTTTCAAATTCGACGCCCCTATATCAGGATGTGGGGCTCCGGCACCCCCAGGTGTTTGCCTGACTCGGGAAACATGACCAATCACGACCGGCAAATACTCGTGGCGTCCCTGGTGTCGTAAGTGGCTGCGAAGAAAGTTCTGACTGCAGGAGAGGGTTATGTCCTCCTGTAGAGTGGAGGCTGAGGGCCATTCCAGCCCCTATGAATAGCAAAGTTCGCGAGTGAAGCAACGGGCCAACGATTCTCAGGGAGACATCCTAGATACCTGCAGACAGGATTAGGACGTGTTATAGTTCAGCACTTTGAGATAAGATGACAAGGCTCCTGAGCAGCCAAAACAACCAGCCAGTGTATAAAGGGCTTAAGGGGCTTTGCGGCTATCCCTGGCCAAAGGAGCAGGCAAATCGGGTAGCTGATGAATGATAAGGGTATAAGAGTCTCTATAGGCTATGGACCAGACGGCGAATGCCAATACTAGTAGACTGTGATAAGAACTACAATCTGTCTTGGCAAGCAAACTCCGCCGTGCAGAGAAGCCTTCCGTTGCAATCCACGAGAGTCCTGAGACCATTTCGTCACCCCTTATTCCGGATCGGACAGCCTAACTTATGCAACCTCCCCGTTTGTTTGTGTAAGGCTCCGGCGGCATACGCGTAAAATCCTGGGACAATCTTTAAGTGCCTTTATAGTTGAAATATGGTCCCGGTCCATCAGCGAAGTAGCTCAATATGGGAGTACCTAGCTGATCAAGAAGAACAACTTCGCTTTATTTTTAGCTTTTCCCCCCTGACTTCGGTTCGAAGCCTGTCTCGTCCTTTATCATCCTAATATCATGAAGGCCTTGCTTTTTAATGCCATGAGTTTAGACGCTTAATTCCACTCTGCCCATCTGATATGTTCTCTATTGCAAGTCTCCAATTGCTGCTTTTCCTCTTGGTGCGGACCCACAATCCCTGGCCTGTTTAGCGCTAGGCATGGTTATAAGGAGTAATAAGAGCGCCACCACCAGCGAAGTAGCTGAATTAACTTCGGTTCCTCTGTCTTAGCGCAGGGCTTCGCTTTTTTTATGATGAAATACTTTTTTTTTTCAACTCTTCTATACTCTCTACTAATTCACCTACCACAAATCAAAAGAGGACGGCAGGGGAGGCTGCCGGTGTTGGGCGTTGTGGGCTCAGCCGGAACGCGGAGGTGGGTGTTCAGAGATCTATCATGGAGGTGTTTTGGTGCAGGCACTTAAAATTCGAGAAAACAGCATCTGCAAGTGCTTTATCTGGGGGTAACAGTTCAATTCCAATCAAGGTCAGCTTCGTCCTTTTTGGCTTGTAGCTGTGTTGGCGTGGGCCGATAGCCCCCCTGTTTGGCTCAGGCCGCCTCGGTGTGAGTCAAAACTGCCTTCCTACATGTTGATGACCACAACCAACCAAAACAACTGAAACCTTAAGGTATGGGTATTTAAGTGTTAGGAGAGAACATCTTCAGAATTTCTCGCTCTGATGCAAGCACATGTGCGTTAATTTTGTTTGTTTCAGTTTCCTCCATTCGGTATTCTCGATACCACTTCTTCCTCCACCCCAAACACCTACTAGGTGCGTACGTGGTTAAACATTTCTCACACCCTTCCAAAGATCTTCATTTCCCCAGCTCAGGAAAAGGGATTTGTTTCGCCCTTCGAAGTGCAGCAGAATGGCGACTGGACAGGAGCCGTGGTATCTCAAGTCTACTTTCCCCGTACTATTCCCGAGCCATGCGGCTCTTACCTTCTCAGAAGAAGAATTCGATGTTTTCTTAACAACAGAGGTCAGCCAGCGGCAGAATGAAACGACCAGCCAGCGTGAGCGGGAGAGCGGTTGTGACTCCAAGAGCAGTCTAGACGAGAGCTTCACACTGGTTAGTAGTGTCGGTCAGTCCACCACCGCCGATCTACGAGAAGCCATAGAGGAAATGCGCGTAGGGGCATCACCAGAACCCACCACCACGGGGACTGACACGAAAGGCGATGAGACCCCGACGCACCCCTTCATGGCAGGTTTGAAGTCGCACGGCATGGACGCGACCCGGGAGCCGCAGAACATGGAGAACAAGATGTTCACCGAGAACGGTGACCTAGCGAATCGCTCTACTGGAAATCCTGTGCTCGACCTCTTCTCGTCTCTTGAGAGAGTCATCTCCGGTCCCTACCTCTTGGAGCTGTTGAACGCGGCGTGGGCAGAGGATCCTCTCATGACTTTGAAAGTTATTTTCAATGCACGGTCGATTCATCTAGGCAAGGCCGAGAAGGTCACCTTCTATCGCTGCGCCGGTTGGCTTGCGCAGAACCATCCCCTCACTCTGATTTCCAACCTCCGTTGGCTGAGCCGTCCGGTGATCGAGAAGAAAGTCGACAAGGAAGATGAAGACATGGTCATTGTGGAGTCGAAGGACGAGGATGACACAACTCGCTTCGACGTCAGAAACGGCGTCTCCCACGGGTACTGGAAAGACCTACTAAACATTCTCGCACTATCTGCCAATGAGCTGCTGAGTGTTGTCGCTCGGCCTGAAGATGTTTTGAAAACAGTTAGGGACGAATGGGGTGAAGGCAAGGGCGATAAGGAGGCCGCGAAGGCCAAACGTCATGAACTCCGTGACGGACGCCATCGAAAAGCCGTGGAGCGGTTCAATTCGGACGCCGTGCATCGAACCCTCCACATCGCAATAGCCCGTCTCTTTGTGGAGCAGCTCAAGTCGGACCTAGCGCTCCTGCGCGGTGATGATCTGAAGGCGAAGAAGCGCATCTCCCTATGCGCAAAGTGGGCACCCTCACATGGCCGGTTCCATGATAAACACACCTTCATCGTCTCGACGATGGCCGAGTTGCTTCACCCAATGGTGGGAGAGATGGATCGAGAGTTATATCTTCGTCATGCGCGCGAATCGTATCGGAAGGACATCTCGTCTCTGCGCGAGCATCTTGACGTGGTCGAGCGGAAGCTCAGCGCTAAGAGGCTCGATACAATCAAGTACGACCGCGTGCCGTCGGTAGCCATGAAAAACTACGCACCAATATTTGCGAAGAAGGACAACGACCGCTTCGGGAAGTATCTTGAACAGGTAGCCGAAGGCAAGATGCGGATCAGCGGTGCCACGCTACTGCCCTCGACGCTCATCCGCGTCATGAGACAGGGTGAGGAAGGGCGCTATCTCATCACGGACGATCCCAACTTGACCACAAACGAAATAGTGGCGGATGGACAATGGAAAACACTAGTGCAACGTATCAAGGACTCTGGAAGCCTCGAGTCTAGCATCGCCGTCTGCGATGTCTCGGGCTCAATGTCTTGGCCTGTGTTCCCCGACGGTACCTGCCCTATGGACAGCGCAATCGGTCTGTCCCTGCTCCTCGCCGAAGTCACATCGCCGCCCTTTGGCGGCGCCTTCATCACCTTCTCAGCTAAGCCGGAAGTACAAACGGTCGATCTGTCCCTGCCGCTTCATGAGAAGTATAGGAAACTGAAGGAGTCGAACTGGGGCATGAACACCGACTTCGTGGCGGTCTTCGAAGACCTCATCCTCCCCATGGCCCAGCGTAACAAGCTGAAGCCCGAGGACATGATCAAGCGCGTGTTCGTGTTCAGCGACATGCAGTTCGATGCGGCCCAGATGGGCTCCCGCGGCCGCTGGGACACCACCGCTTTCGAGCGCGTCAAGCGGGGCTTCGCCGATGCGGGCTACGAGATGCCCCAGCTGGTGTTCTGGAACCTCGCCGGAGGTCGCGCCGGGTACAAGCATGCGGGAACATCTTGGCATGGTGGCGGCCCCGTCCCCCCGATGCCGGTCACGGTGGCGGACGAAGGCACGGCCATTGTGAGCGGTTACTCGCAGGGCATGCTGAAGGTGCTCCTCGACAACGGATCCTTTGACGACACAGAGGACGAGGAGAGCGAACAAATCGCTTCCACCGGAGAGAATGCAGACGAGGACGGCTCCCCTGTGAAGAAGCGGAAAGTCGATCCGCTATCGACCGTAAGGAGAGCGGTGAGACACAAGGCATATGATATGCTTAAGGTCGTTGATTGAAATACCCAGGTGGTGAACGACGTTGACAACGACTTGTCTGGGTAGCGGGGTCAAGGAGTTATGCAAGAAAATCTCATCTTAGGAGGATTGGTTTGTAAGACAGATTACCCGTCCCAGCCGGAGTCCACTCTAATGGATAACATACCTACCTAATCGTGTCCTGGAACACATGTTGAACCGATGGGAACATGCGTTGCTTGTATGCCCAGTGTATGGAGCTTCGCACGCCATTGTGCAATTAAGCGAACATTGCAATTATTAAATGATTCGGTTGCAGCCAAATGTAACGCATTGCTTCAGAGGTTTATTCGGAGTCCCAATCTCATATGTAGACACATAGTCGTCAGTCCCTTTAGGCATCTCCCAAAATGGTGTTTCTACTCCGTACCACCGTCGTGAAGTTTTAAAGGTGATGTAGAACAGCAATGTGGGTTTGGGACGCGAACCGTGCGCCGGAAACGCTTGGGATCCCCGGTCCACGTGGGGCTTAGCGCGCTACTTCCCTCGACGGCACCTGCTCGGTGCTCACCCAGCTACTGTAGCTTGCGGACGTTGCAACCAAGGTCTAATAGTACCGTGTATCAAAAGAGTGGCCGGTGAAGTTCGGGGATGCCATGTCATTGCCGGCTTCTCGAACACCGTACATTCCGTCACTTAGTGGAAAGAAAGCAGCAGTCAGACTGATTGATATCTACTGGGAACCTCATCAAGGGCTGCGGGTCTTCTGCGCCGGCGCTGCTCGACAGTTGCCAAGGACGCGCAGTATCGTTACTCAGAGGCCGATGAGCCGTCGGGGAGGGTTACAGAAAGCCCCTCGTCTACCTCCAACGGCCGCGATGCCGGCTGGAACACCGGGGTCCGCACGTCATTCCTCGTCAACGACGGCGGGGCAGAAGAAGCAGCCGGCAGAGCCGCGGCCCAGCGCAAGCATCATCCTCTTGTCGCCGACGAACCAGGTTCTCCTGTTGCACAGGGTGCACACCTCGTCGGCGTTTCCCTCCGCCCATGTATTCCCAGGCGGCAATCTCTCCGCCTTCCACGACGGAGACATACCGCCGCCAGGCGATTCAGGGCGGCATGCGGACTCCTTCCCGTACAGGCTCGGCGCTATCCGGGAGACCTTCGAAGAGAGCGGCATCCTGCTCGCGCGGGATATGTGGGCAGGAGGCGACGCGCTTCTGAACCTGCCTAGCGCGGAGCGGGATGAGGCGCGGAGGGCTATCTATGAGAATAAAGAGCGCTTCGTCGACTGGGTCGAAAGGGTCGGCGGGGTCGTTGATGCAGGTACCGACGCTTTCCTAAACCAAATTATTGAGTCGCGTGACAGACGTTGACCGAGAGCAGAGAACCTCTTACCATTCACGAGGTGGATAACGCCGGAAGCGACACCGAAGCGCTTCACGACGCAGATGTACCTGTACATGCTACCCCTGTCGTCCAGCGAAGACCCAGCAATCGCCGCCGCGCAGTCCGAAGCCATGATCCCGAAGCCCGACGGCGGCGTGGAGCACATGGCCGCGCGCTTCGATGACGCCGCCTCGTGGCTGGAGAAGCAGCGGAAGGGCGAGATCATCCTGTTCCCGCCGCAGTGCTTCCTCCTGCAGCTGATATCGCAGTTCCTGACTGGACCGCCGCCGCCCCCGGCAGGATCCGGCAATAATCTCGCAGAGGAGGCGACCGAGCACTACGCAAGGCAGCGGGAACGGCTGCGCGGGTTCCTTGACACGGTGCCCACCGCCACCGAGCCCAGGGCGGCCGCGCACCACACCGCGCGAATCCCATGGAAGGACAAGGTCATCAGCCCCGTGACGCTCGGCGTCAGGCGCAGGGACAGGAGGGCGATCCTCGGGCTTGATAAGCCGGGCCCAGAGCTGAAGGGTACTGAGAGGGGTGGCGACTGGGAGAGAGTGGTGCTCGTGAAGTTCGGTAAGGGCGTGGCCCGCGATGTTGAAGTTCGGAGCAGGGAGGAGGTGCTCGCTGAGGAGAGGGAGGCGGAAAGAGCTGCGGAAGCATTAAAGTTATAGCGACGCGCGTGGACGACCGAGGGGAAGATGCAGCTCATAGCCGGACACTAAGCGGAGTGCGAGCGATTGAGCGGCAGTGGTCGGAGTATGCCAACAGCAATGCTCCGACGGAGAGTCGGCCCCTGCTCCTGCAACAGAGGTATCCGTTGAGCCGAAAGATGAAACTTAATCAGTGGCAGCTTTACGAAAATAAACTTTGCCACACATACTGAGGTCCTCGCGAGGCACTCATACCGACCCAATGAAAGGAAGCGTGTTTAACAGCGCTTAGTCGTGCTCGGTGATTTCTAGGGGTCAATGCGCTAGATCAAGCTTACGACGACACGGCTAAATCCCGCGGAATATTATATCAATCTTGTTCCGTGTATCTTAAAGGACTTTATGCTTCTCCAAGTTCGTACTGTCCAACCCCCATGGTCGCCATTGTGCATCTCTGAAGATTGGCTCAAGGCTAAACGCCAGGGACCGTTCATAACAGAATCTGCTGACCAGACCAAATTTTCAAATGTCTTTGAATAAAAAGGACTGATAAGTATCACGAAATAATATAGCTCCGTATTAATATGACGCATATTTCATTTGTTGAACTTGAACCCGACAGTTTGGTATCACCAACTCCAATATGTGGGGCGCATACCGGCGCTTCAATTTTATGCCGAAGATAAGCTTAAATTACGATCCTTCAGACCATCCTAACAACCACCCACAAGCAACACCAACTGCAAGATTCATGGCTGCAGCGTTCGCCCACCCGCGCGTCGGCATCGCCGCCATCATCCCTAATGCGGAGGGGAAGGTCCTGCTAGGAAAGCGGCTAAGCAGCCATGGCAGCGGTAGGTGGATCTCTTAGCGCCGTCAAACAGACTCCTCCTGAGTCCTAGTTACGACACCAGGATTCGTGGACTGACGAGCATCTCAAAGGCACGTGGCAGTTTCCCGGCGGCCACCTCGAGTTCGGCGAGACGTACTTCGCGTGCGCGGAGCGCGAGGTCGCCGAAGAGACCGGCCTGAAGGTGCAGGCGACGAGGCTCGTGGCCGTCACGAACGACGTCTTCGAGGACATGGGCAAGCACTACGTTACCCTATTCGTGCTATGTCGGATGCAGGAGCCCGCGGCCGAACCCGAGGTTAGTGCGCTACCTTGATTTGAGAGCGACTTGGAGTGCGTTGCTAAGATGGCGCTTCTTAGTTACTGGAGCCGGACAAGTGCGAGGGCTGGTACTGGGTCGATTGGGAGGAGGTGCGCGCCTGGTGCCATCATCACGACAATGCGGAACCCCCGTGGGAGGACAAGAAGTGTTTCCTGCCTATAAGGAACCTGGTGATTGAACAGCCTGAGATAAACTTGAGTTCGTAATCGTGATGTTACAGGGCTTTCCGCGTAAATGGCCGGTTATGCCAAGGAGTCCCAAGGTGTGGGAAGGCTTCCGAACAACCTAGACGTTTGAGAAAGTTATAATGGCATATCCTTATTGCGCTGGTACTGTCTTAACTGGTATCTTTCCTCACATTCGCCTACCTTGTGGTCTAACATGACTTAGGGAGCTGTAACTGGACTTTTCGAAGTGGCCAGTATCCCATCTAGTAGTCACCACGTCATTGCCCTACGAGAATGAGTACAACCGGGGCTTTTACATATATCTCATTATGTATGGCTATGTACAAAAAGTGACGCCCAACGAAGACCAGGTATGTATACAGCCAAGGGATTCTTTTTCACCTCTAGGGCGCCTTTCTATACCTTATGCTCTAGCAGACGCATCAATACCTTTAGATGCCTTAACTGGGTGTGGCGCTAAGTACTAGATGAAAGTCGAGCAATGCTTCTATCTGAGGCTTGCCTCGATCTTCGCCAACTCTGCCGTCTGGGTGTCCACACTCTCCTTCATTGCAGCCGACGCCTCGAGGTAAGGGCGCCTAGGCTTGAATAGCTCAACAGCATCCTCAATGCCGGCATCCGGGGCGGTGCGGATAGCTGCGGCGTACTTAACAGCCGCGATACCGGCTTTGCACGGCTGCTCCGCTAGTGCTGCCTTCTGGTGCAACTCCAGCGCCTCCCGATACTTTCCCTCCTTATACAACCTATAGATCTGGGAGAGGGTCCGGGGAAACACATTTCCGAAAGCCGCAATGCACCCCGCCGAGCCGACGCTCAATCCTCCGATCAGGAAGTCGGACTGGCCGCCGAACGTCGCGAACCTGTCCGCGGGCAGCTCGGCGGCGAGGCGCGTGATCTTGGCCACCGAGCCGCAGGTCAGCTTGACGCCGACGATGTTGTCGTGCTTCTTCGCGAGGCCGGCGATGGTCGCCGAATCCAGGTCGACGCCGTTGCAGACGCCCGGGAAGTTGTAAATGACGATGGGGATGGGGCTCTCGCGCGAGACGTCCGCGTAAAAGCCGTCGATAACCGCGGGCGTCGTCGCCTTGCCGAAGTACGCCGGCGGCAGCACCAGCGCGTAATTGGCGCCGGCCTCGGCCGCGTCCGCGATGAACTCCAGCACCTGCCGCGTCGAGTGCCCGCCCGTCCCGGCCATGATGGGGAATGCGGGGCCGCACGCCTGCCGCGCCGTCTGGACCAGCGTCTTCCTCTCCTCCCGCGTGAGCAGGAACGTCTCAGCGTTCGTTCCGAGGATCACGAGCCCCACGAGCCCGCTCTTTGAGAGGTAGGAGTAGTATTTCGCTTGTGATTCGGGCACCAGGGTGTCTGTCTCGGGGTCGAATAGCGTGACGGCCGGCGCCCATACCCCGCTTGGGGGAACCTTGGGGAAGGACATGCTGACTGTGGCTATCGTACAGATAGAAGGAGTTCTAATGGAGACGGCTTCTACCAAACTCAGATTAATCTAGTTGTTATAAGAGATACCAGTTGAGAACACCATAATTCTACAGAAACGGGGGGCCTGTTCTTCATCGGCTCGGGAGAAAGCGCCCGAGCGTAGCCGCTAAATGTGGACCGCCCCCTCCGCTGTCGGCGGTAAGGCGGGGGACTGTTTACGGGGCTCTTATCCTGATGCAAGTAGAAATACGACGAGTCTGGAATGAGGCAACTCAAACACGTAATGTAAGGGCATTGACTGTAGCGAGTTTATATCAGTCGAGTCTTGGTACTAATGCGGCCGCAACCAATCTTCCAGAGTAAACTACCAATGAGAAAGCATCAACCCCTTAAAGGCTCGCTGATGGTCCTATATCACCATCCAGCGGTTTGGCCCAAAACGACGAATTACATGAAACTTCACTCTGACTAAAAGTTCTAATGGTTATCATACAGCTTCAATTCAGTTTCCGTCATGATCTCTGAACCAGGAGATTCGACAAGCGAAGGGCAACTTGCTCAGGTTAATGGGGAGTCCTCGGGCCGCCTTCTCGCTAACTCACTCGCCACTTCCATGGCATCCCCGCCCCTTAACCGGTAGAGTAATATTTTTTTTCACAGGTGGTACTTACTGGTCCACCCGACTCATGGGCCACCCTGGAGCCACCAGTCCATGAAGTGCTCTTGGCCCGCTCTCGTCTTGTCCTGCACTTCCAATTATTCACCAGCTCCCAGATGGGGTTGGCATGATTCAAGAGATTGGTGATACTAATCCCACATTCACATGTTTCCGTTTACCAGACTCGCAGCATCATTTCGTCTACTCCTTTCATGGCCAATTCCTAAGCACAACCACCCTTAGTTTTGACCTCGCCTGACGTAAAGGGCCCAGTTATGCGAACATTCCATCCGCCCCGGAATAGGTGAATATATATGGAATAGGATTTAGGGGCTGCAGAGAAGCCTAAAGTTGATTGTATGTCTTCTAAGATGACACATTATGAACTCTAATACGATACCTTGCTAACTCCCCTACTTGTGCTTACCGCACCCGCGAGATTCTGCCCGTCGACGCTACTGCAGTAGTACAGAATATAGGGAAGTGCCATATCGTGTTGATGAAAACAGGGAGGGTGTATGGCTCTGAAGCTTGCCAGAACAGGAAGATCCTTCTATATTTGTGTTAAGTCTGTTGTATATTTTCAACCTGGAATAATCAATATTCATTTGTGGAGAGGAATACTACGCGCTTACCCTTGTGAAGCCTCTATTGAATGCGACCAATCTGCTAGTGACGGAACGACTTCGAACCTCGATAACGTCTGTACAATGGTTTTACAGCGTCTTGGCGGATATTTGCCTTCCTAGCTTCGAACTGAAGTGTCTGCCCCTGTATGACTGAGGCGAATCCAGTGGAGAAAAGGGAACGATATGGTTCTGGTATATAGTATTCTTACATGCGGATGTTGTGAGTTATCGTCGGCTCATATCGGGCAGACTGAGGTTGCCTAGGATATTGCATTGCGACATTACTTAGGAGTCTCTCGCAATCCTGACTAAGCAAACCTGATTTGGAAGAAACAGATCACGACATCCTAAGCTTAGTTTCGCCATCCTATGTCTCTGGAAAAGCATTCGCTCACATTGCCGGCGATGTCTCTAGAAAGGTCGTACTTGGCAATTGTGCGATTTTCCTGCAGAGAACGTGATTTGCGCAATGACCGAAGGGAGATATATCAGAGGCCTAGCACCTCTACCAAAACATGACTATGCTCAAATCACCTCCAGTACAAAACCTATTATCGGACCGTGTAGAGATAGCCCCTCATAGGTCATAGATTTGATCCAAAATATCAGCATCTCCAAGGATCCCATTGCAGCGAGCTGTTGACCCTGCTCATCATGGCTCCCTCGGCTGTCGAAGTTAGTCTCCCTATCTCTTCGAAGACCCAAAAACAGAAGCCTCTCGAGCTCTCCGGTGCCCTAGATGGCTACGAGTGGTTCGATACGACTCCAGTGATCGGAAGAGAATTCCCCGCGGCCAACCTAGTGGAATGGCTCGAAGCCCCGAACTCGGACGCCTTAATTCGCGATCTAGCTATCACCAGTAAGCAAATAAGGTCCTTCAGCGGCGATCTCTTCACTGATGAATTCCAAGTCTCTCAACGTGGTGTGGTGTTCTTCCGAGCCCAGAACAACCTCACGAATGACCTGCAGAAGAAGCTCATCCAGCGGCTCGGCGATCTTTCCGGGAGGCCGGCGACGTCGAGCCTCCACATCCACCCGCTTCTCAACTCCGAGCGGGAGCTCGGGGGCGACGATCCGGAGATCAGCACCATCAGCTCCGAACAGAACAAGCAGTTCTACAGGGCGCGGCCGAACCAGTTCAGCCAGAAGAGGCAGAGCGGCGCTTCGTGGCACAGCGACATCGCCTTCGAGCCTGTGCCCGCTGACTATTCCTCGCTTCGGCTCGTGAAGCTCCCGAAGACCGGCGGCGGTATGTCACCCTTCCGTAGATGGTAGTTTGTAGCTAGACTGACAACAACTAGATACTCTGTGGGCTTCCGGATACGAGATCTACGATAGGATCAGCCAGCCCTACCAGAAGTTCCTGGAGACTCTGACCGCGACTTTCGAGCAACCGAAATTCGCCGAAGTCGCGGAGAAGAACGGATTCAAGCTCTACGACAAGCCCCGGGGCTCGGTGGAGAACGTAGGAAGCGAGCTTAGGGCAGTCCACCCCGTCGTCCGAACGAACCCCGTCACGGGTTGGAAGAGCATCTTCCCCGTCGGCGGGCACGTCAAGAACATCAACGAGCTCACTCAGGACGAGAGCAGGAAGTTGCTCGACTGGTTCCTCGAGCTGGTGTACAAGAACCACGACCTTACGGTCCGCCATAGGTGGATCAACGCCAACGACATTGCTATTTGGGACAACCGCTCTACCTTCCACACTGCCACGTATGATATCGACGGGCAGGGGGAGAGGTTTGGTAACAGGGCGGTGGGAATCGGAGAGCGACCTTACTTCAATCCCCAGAGCAAGTCCCGTAGACAAGCTCTGGGGTTACCTTTTGATACGCCAGTACTTGACGTATAACTAGTCTTCAACCACTTGATAAAAGAGAATTGGATATACATTAGATACTCTCCTGATCCTCATCCACGGCTAGCAAAGCAGGTATGATAGAAATGGAAATGATTATACGCCTCATACTTGCCCCGTACTATAGATATCCACAACTGGTGGTCCGCACGGCGGTTCATGCTTCGCCAACAGAAACGCATGGAGAAAATTGCATTGGTTCTTAAGATCTCAGATATCAGTCTCGACACTTTTAGGTCCCAATCTCAAGACGATAGCTAAATAGTCAGGAGTGGTGGAGACTAGGCATCGCTTCAGTGGCTTTTTAGCTACTGGTAATGGAAATACGGATTACATGAACGAACTTGGCGTCAACTCTGTATACAGTGCTCTTTAGATATCTAACATCGGATCCAGTCAGCCATATCTACCTAACTTGGCCGGACTGTGCCGGTGTAAGAATAAGTCTTGGTCTTGTTTGCTCTATTAATGATGACGAGCTATTGATGTTGTCGGGCCCATAACTTTAGGGGATCTGATACTGGGTTAGGGCATATCAATACTTTCCAGTTATACCTCAGTATCTACACCTTGCGAACAGCGTCGTTGTACCTATATACCCCAGGAGCACAACTTAATTAGTTATTTGGCACACCTCCTATGCTCTCGTATTAGCCTACTAAGCTTGCGAAAGGAATGGAAGGAAGTGGTATTATAGCGTGCTTTCTCCCCCTATAATCTAATTTCTGTACTTAAACTCCAGTTAGGTATCTACGAACTGAATATGAACACCTATGGTGGCATGAACCTTATCTAGATATAGGCTGGTTATTGCCATGAGTTAGACAGTTTGCTGACCCTTGTCCTGGGCGTTAGCAGATAGTCCAGCGAGTGTGTTAGTAGGTCTGGCGCCGAGGTGTCCCGACATGCGAGTCACGGTTCTGAGTGTGCTTCTTCTGCTTTTGGTGAAAGGGAGAGGAATCCAGGCTGGAGAACGGAATAGATAGAGAAGAGGAAGAGGTGCTGGAACCTCAGGCGTAGTAGTCCTTAATACTGTCTCAAAGATTGAGAGATCCACATTTAAGCCCGTTTCTATATATATTTGTACCTGTCCCGTAAAAGCTGGGCATTATTACAATATGGTACACATTCGGGAACCTTACATAACTAGTCTAAGCTGATTCAAAGCCACCGGCGCCCTCCAGTTGCCATACCATATGCGACCCTTGAACCGCCACTACTCATGAATCATGTCTGCTCCTCGTCATAAGGCCTTAACCTCCACCAACGACTTCCCGACACTACCGCCCTCGAACAGATTCGTGATAGCTTTCTCGGCCTCCTGCTGCCCGCCCTTAGCGACCGTCTCCTTGCGCTTGATCTTGCCCTCTGCCAGCCATCGGCCGATCTCCCTCCTCGCTTCGGCAAACTCGGCCGCGAGATCGAACACAGTAAAGCCTTCCATCCGGATACGTTGCGACGTGAGCTGGAACAGATTCCTGATGCCCCTGCTCCCGACCTCTCGCCATTTTGCGTTATACCCACTAATGATAACCGCACATTACCGACCGAGCGCCAGCTCCAGGATCTCGCCTCGTACGTTGTCAAAGTAAACATTGACGAAATCCGGCGTCGCGTCCTAAAGTCCTTCGCGAAGCTTTCCGACTTGTAGTTAAGCGCGGCCTCAAAGCAGAGCTCGTCGTGCAGCCGGGCACAATTCTGGCCGGAGCCGGCGATACTACCGACGCGCGCCCCGGAGTTTCGCGATTTGGCCGGCAATGGAGCCCGTAGCGCCCGCTACGCCCGAGACCATGACCGTCTCGCCTGACTTCGGCTGTCCGATGCGCAGTATGCCGAAGTATGTCGTCATCCCCGCGAGGCGGGGCACGCTGATGGCATTGGTAACGCGCGCCCCTGACGGCAGCGGCATCGTTTCGAACAATTTAGCGTCCACGATGGCCACCTCAGTCCACCCGCACATGGCGTTGACGAGGTCGCCGGGCTTTACGCCCGTGTTCCTGGACGCGAGGATGCGTGATACAGCTACGCCGCGAATCTTCTCGCCGCCTAGCGACCGGTGGCATGTAGTAGCCCGTGTCTCTAGGTTTGAGATGGTCGCTATGTTAGCTATAAGCGACTCCCTTTTATTAGGTATGAAAACCATATGAGTATGGGTAAAGCGGAGATGGGCGTCCATGGCGGAATATTCTGTTACGAACCGCTGAGCGCAGGCCGCATCATGGGGTCAGGAGACAGGTATAACGCTTCGATGAGGATTTCGCCATCTTTGGGTCCTTAGCTGCGGGCGCCGGTCCCCGCTGTGGCTTGAAGGATTTTCCCGGAATGATGTTACCAGTCGGTCTTTCGGTGACGACATAGGTGAGGTTTTTCGCGGGCCATTATGTATCACCGGCCAGTCAGTTGATCTGGTATTGGTACCCGGGTCGGTACGGATGTTATCGATATCGAGGTCCCGCCAGGCCAAGTCCCAAAGGTTGTTCGACGTATAGCAGTGATTCGAGCAGAAAGGTTGAAGATGTCTGATGAAGGACGGATCCATGGAAGAAGGACAACCGGCACTTTGAAGGGCCCGAAATTGATCGGGGCCGACTGCCTAACGCCTCGTCTACATTAGTGGTGGCCAGGAGTTTGCGGGGAGGAATCTATCCTTGTTCCAGAACGCATCGTCCTATCAGCACTCATGAGGTTGAGGACTGAGTGTGGTTGACCGACTTGATAATGCGTGCCTCTGTCAGCTCCACGTGTTTACAGGCTGTCGAAAGGACGAGTTTGCGTATTCCTTTATTAAGCCGAACTCAAGTCCAGGATAAATTGGAGGTCCTACACAAGTCGTTAACTGAAACGGCCCATGGCTGATAATAAAAGAAACGTGCAGATGAGGGAATGGAGAAGTATTGGGGAGTATAAGAGATAGAGGGGACACGAACTCCTAGCTTTCCAGATACTCCCTCTTCCCTGTCCAAGGTGAATTTCGCCAAGGCACTTTTCTTTCGTTGCAAACTGAGGATGTTCTGAAGGGAGGGTCAGCGCCCGGCTTCATCAAATTTAGTTGAGTGACTGCAGACCTCTTCGACTGTTCCCTTCACAATGTATCTTGTAACCGTGACTGGGCGAGTCTGGCCCATACGCACGGCTCTTGCAACAGCCTGTTCCTCAACTGATGGGTTCCACTGCGGCTCAACAAGATGTACGTAGTTCGCAACTGTCAAATTGAGACTACCGGCTAGTTAGCATTGGGCTGCGATGTGCCTCGTTGAGCCCGGCCATTACCTACCCGACGGAGCCAGTCTCTATTGACATTAACAAGACCGCTATATCCGGGTCTTCCGAAAAGAGGGCAAGAATCCTTAGACGCTCGTTGTACGTTACTCGCCCGTCGATCCGTAGAAAGCGAATACTTCGCTGCCGCAAAAGATCTTCCAAAAAATTCAGAGTTGATGTCCAATACGAAAAGACGAGACTAGAAACCAGTAAGTACCGCCTCACCTTACAGAAGAGACCCTCCATACCTTTTTGAACCTGGCGGGGACTTTACCAGGTTTCCCACCACTGCCAAAAGCTTTGTCGAGAAACCCTGAGGCGTTTGTCCGGGACTCAAGAAGCTTTGAGGACCGGGCTGGTCGACATTCGCACCGCCAGCACATGACGGGGTTGATGCACCACTTCCTAAGCCAGGGCTCTTTGATTTATCTCCTTGTGACTTGCTAGATAGGCTCCTGCCGCATCCTGTGCAAAACTCGTTCTTGCTGAGCAGTGCCAGCTTATCTTCATCGCTGCTACCGCAAATGTCGCAATCACGCTCACCATCTGCGCCAGACGGCAGTGTGGCCGAAAGCGAAATCTGAGCTGGGACAGACAAAGTCCCATGGTTGCAGAGCCTTCGGAGTTTCATGATGGCAGCGAACAGAACGCAGTATTTCTTGATTTTCGCCCCGGCGCTGACCATCTCGTCGATGTCCCGCGCGCACTTCTTCAGGATGCTGTTATACACCTGTCTCTCTTTACCTTCGAGCTCGACACTAATCTCTACGTAGAGCGGTTCCGGTAGGTTAAGATATTTCTCATTCCGACGCAAACAAATTGTGTGGAGCAGTGCTGTAAGGCTCACGGCCCTGTCAGGGGTATCTTTGCTGAGCGGTTCAAGGATGTGCCTCTGGAAGATCGAAGTACGAGAAAAAGGCTCAAAGTGAAGAAACTTCAAAAGAGATTCCAAATCGTTTAGCCGATTCTGAATCGGGGTCCCAGTAAGGCACCACTTTCTTTCAGAACTGAGGCTTTCGGCAGCGCGAAATTGGTTCGAAGTCTGATTCCGAATCCAGTGAGCTGTTTGGAATGGTCAGTATAACTCTAGTGGCTTACGTCAATAGAGATGGATGGACTTACCTTCGTCCAAGACAACTCTGTACCACTCAATTTTCTGCAGTACCCTGAGGTTATCACGGTCGGCTGACAAAGTTGCGTACGTTGTCAGGACCAAATCGTGATCGATGACCCCTTCGGGTGATTTCGGACGACTTGAGCCGTGGAATATGCAGATCCTCAAGGTACTGGGATCTACATGGCTGCGGATGTTCGTAAAAATACTATGTATGTGGCAGGAGATACACGTACATGGACACTTCCCTCTCCCAAACATCCAGGACCTCTGCAAACGGTAAGAATCAGTACAAAAGAGAAAGGGGGGGAGGAGAGAGGTGGCTTACGCATTGATGTCACAATAACTAAGGTCGCTCTACTTCGGCATCCTGATGCTGGCGAGACACAATTCTGATACTCCGCCGTTATATACTCTGTTGCCTGTGGAAGTGAGGACACAATAGCTGAAATCATGGATAGGGTCTTGCCCAATCCCATGACATCAGCCAGAATCCCGCCCATGGAATAGGAAGGAATATCGTCTTTGGGTCTATCGCACCCGGTTAGTCTCATATTACACGAGTATAGACTTGTGGTCTGCGAGTAACTGACGAGATCCCAATGAAATGACGAAGGCCTTTATTCGCAGCTTGGCAAGCATCGTGATTTTCTCTCCGCCTAATAAAGGCAAGGGCTGCCCTCTGATGGCTATTGAAAAGTTAGAACTGACATAGTCGTCAAAGGTAAATCGTACCTCTTCAACGGAGTGATGATGGCACCTGGCTGTGCACCCAGGGCGGTATCGGCATCATCCTGACCCAAGGTATCGAGAGAATCGAAAACTCGCTCGACATCATCCGATATCCGTTTTGCTCGATGCTCAGTCTCACTCAGCCCAACGAGGTACGTCATGCACTTCATTTCGCCCCCGAGGTGAAAATACTGGGGATTAAAGTACTCATACCCAGGTTCCAGAAAGAAAGGGTGCTGAAGGAATGCGTGCATCTCCGAGAGTTTATCTCCTACTTTGCTTGCCTCGTCTTGCGTGCCATAGATGTTAATGGAGAGAGGAACTACCCCTTTGGAACTCCGCTTAACACGCGTTTGCACCAATCTTAAAGTTTCCAAGACGGCGGTCGCTCTGACCCCTTGGTAACCCTGCAAGCACTGGAGAACCTTGCAAGTGTCCGCGTCAAGCACTGCAACCGCTTCATTCTTTTCTGACAAGAGATCGAAGGAATATTCGTGGGAGACTGTTACGACTTCAAGACCGGAAGGGAGACATAAGCGTGTGGGCCCGAACGGGTAAACCTCGGTTCGACTAAATGGTCTCTGTTGCCTTAACAGAGATCATCCAGAGATACTTAAGAGACCCCAAGGAGGCGCTACGGAGACTTAGGGGAGACAAGAAGGATATATGTAGGCCAGTTTCCCATGTAGATAGCCTCTGAATAGTTTCGCTCCTTAGCTATTAATTTAAGCCTTTAACCAGAGGTAATTGTACCGTTTTTTGATATAAGGAAAAGTACCTTAAATTTTTTTTAACGAACATATTAAATCATTTTTTGTTTTATTATTACCTGCAAATTAAAACCTTTTTCGGATATTGCCTATATTTCCAGGTAGATATATAACAGGTTCGTTACATTTTAATAATTCCTTAATTAATAATCGAAAAATAATTTAAGGCCTAGTTAAGCATGAGCTTTTTTGAACTTAATAAAGACGATATTACAAAACGACGTTTAAAAAACAAATAATATACCTAATTTCCGTTATTAGCTAGTAAAGGATTAGTAATTAAAATCGACGATTTACCCTTTATTAAAAAAGTGTTTTAGTTTATCGATAACATGGCGCCTTTTACGACCCGAACTAAAGGCGACCTTTTTTTTTCCAACCTTAATAGTAACTAACCCTTGCCTTTAAGGAAACTATAAAGGTTCAAGGAGATTTAGACGAAAAAAAAAAGACCCAGAAATTTAAAAGTAAAAGCCTAAGGGCAAAAAAAAAGAACTTACTACCGATTAAAAGCTGGACCTTTTGGTGTAAGAAATCCAGGCCTTAATAAAAAAAAGAATTCGTTCCTCGAAAAATCGACTTAAGGACCCGTATAAGTCCGAAGCTGAGAAAAAGAACCTTACCATACCTCCCTTATCCGGCCAGAAATAACGAAAAGAAACCACCATTTTATTTCCTAGATATTATGGAATGTTAGAAATTAAAGGTTACAAACCAGCCGCTTTCAAACTTTATGACGGATTTATAGATATAAAAAGATTCCTAATTTAAGCTAAAATTTACCTTAAGTTCTACCAAAGTTTTCTGGTAAAAAATTACCAAAAAATGCTGGTTATTTTTTAAGCATTCGCGGGAAAAATCCTTTCATAATTTAAGCTAATTTTGAAAAACTACCTGAAAAATTACCTTAAAAACTTATCGGATATTACTAATTACATTTTTAATAATTATAAGCATTTCGAAAATAAAATGTAAGCTTTATTCGAAAATACCGATAAAAAACAAAATATAATAAAATAATTACATTTATTACGATAACTTAAATTAATAATAAAATATACGACCGAATTTAATTGCTTAACTGCTGTTTTGCAATTACCCGTAAATGTATTATTTTACTTATACTATAACGGCTTAAAACCTTAGGTTAAAAACGAAATGTACAAAGTACTTAAAACAGAATCCTTTAAAGAATATACCGACCAGGTTATCATCGCCGATCGACGCACCTTTAACAGGTACCTCGAAAAAAAAGGATCCAGCAAGTATAAAAACGATAAAAGTTTAAGTAATCGAATTTAGAAAAAAAGGGACAAACTTTAAAAAAAAGCTAGTTTAGCTTTAAAAAATCCCAAAATAAATAAGTCCAATATAAAATGTTTTAACTATAGCAAAAAAAGCTATTATAAAAATAAATGTTGTTTCCTAGTAAAAAAAGATACCAAAAAGGGAGAAATTCCCCAGTTTCAAAAGAAGTTTTAAAGGAAAACTTAAAAAAAGGTACGGATAGCAAAATATAAATTAGACAGCGAAAAAAAGGAAAATAAAAAAAAAGTTAATACTACCTTTTTTCAGTAAGAATTTATTATCGCCACGACAAACAAAATCTAAAATAGCGACTTAAAATATAAAAACTGTTATATTTGCGAAAACTCTACGGTTAGAACCTGCAAATATTACCCCGAATAAGTAACTTCCAAAATAGCCATAAAGCTAGGATATACCTGTTACCTCGACGTACAGGAATGCAAAATACATAACAAAGATGGTCAGTTGCGACTAAATCCCAGTAGTTACGGACAGTTATCCCCCGAGCTCTATGAACTCCCCGAATGTACGGTATACTCGAAACCCGATATCGCAAAAGCGCGACAAACGGATAATCATAAGCTTTTAAACTTCTTTATCTATTACGATTATAACTGCTTAATTTACTTACAAGTTAAGGAAAACAATAATTATTAACCCGGATAAAATAACGACCTAGATACAAAACCTAACAAGAAATGTAGATATATAGAAATTCCACGATAACTAAAGTACTTTAAGTTTTGTTATTTATATTCGAAATCCGAGCAAAGTTAAAAGGTTATAACACAAAAGTGCATATGCTACTTACTTATGCTGTATATAATATATAAAGCCCTGGCAGCAGGATTAGACTTACTGAAAGTTACAGTTTAAATAAGTTTCTTTTTTTTCGAAAAGGCAGAATTAAAATAATTTAAGTTAGTCCCAGAATTTCAGTACAAATTTAGCAAGCGAACTTGGTTTAAGTGCATAAACAATTATTGTTCCAAATACGCGGTTAGAAAGGCCCGAAAATAAAGATGTTTTTAATTTTATTAATTAAAAAACTTTAAAGGCTTTCGAAACTAAGGTATCGAAAAACCTGCCGATATAAAACCTTATATAAAGCCAGAACAGGACTTAAAAGTTAAATTAAGATTTCATTATATTATAAAAACAAAACGTTTAAGGTAATAATTAACTTAAACGCGGAAGGTAATTTTATCTTACCTGCTGTGGCAGAAAAATACCAGATCCCTTAAAGGTACAAATTATAATCCTACAAATTACGTACCGTCGACGAAAACCTATTTATTTACAAAAACGGTCGAGTTTTTAAGGAAATAAAGGAATTTCCAGTTTAAATATAAGGACATTTAGAAAAGATTGTTTTTAATATAGCCGACATTTCAGAACACGATATCATTTTAAAAATACCTTAGCTTAATTTTAGTAATCTACGTATTAACTAAAAAAAGCAAATATTTTTCTGGAAAGATAAAGATAATCAGAAGGTTTGTTATGTTATTAAAAAAATACGAATCCCAGAATAAGATGTTACAGTACTTTAGGAATATAAAGGATTTAAGAAATTGTTTAAGGATAAAAAAAACCACGAGTTACTTTTTTATAATTAATGGGATTATCGGATACCTATTAAGGAAGGATATTATCTTAAGTTTTATAAAATTTACTACATAAATCCGGAAAAGTCGAAAGCCCTATGGAAAAGTATACAGTTAAATCTGAAAAAAGGATATATTCAGCTTTTTAACTCCCCTGCCGGTTACTCCGTCCTTATAGTTCCGAAAACGAAAAACGGCAAATAAAGGATTAACGAAAATAAGGACCCGGTTTTTAAAAAAGTAATCAATTACCGATAGCTAAACGACATTACAATTAAAAACGGTTACCCTTTAATCTTTATAAATACTTTTAAAAAAAACGCCAGCAAAACCAAATAATTTACCGCATTAAATTTCCGCGATAGTTATTATCGTATTAAAATAATTAAAAACAAAAAATGGAAAATAACGTTCAGAACAATATATAGATTTTATAAATATAAAATTATACTTATAAAACTTACTAACGTTCCCGCAAGTTTCCAACGTCTGGTTATAACCATTTTCAAATAATTCTTAAACAAGTTCGTATTTGTTTACCTCGACGACATTCTTATCTATTCCGAAACGTTAAAAAAATACAAAAAGCACGTTATTTAAGTATTTAAAATATTAGATAAAGTAAATATTCGAATTAATCCAGCTAAAAATATATAGCATATATAGAGGCTGGACTTTTTGGGATTTATACTTACCCCCGGATAAATTTAGATTTAACGTTTTAAATTAAAAGCAGTTAAAAATTGGCCTATCCTTAATAAGGCAACCGTTACAGATATCCGATAAATTTTAGGATTTACGGGATATATACGCGGCCTAATTAAGGGATATAAAGATATAATTAAACCATTAACGAAACTTACTATTAAGGAATACGTCGGAAAGGAATTTAAGCTTTTAAAAAAAGTTAAGAAAGCATTCCGAATATTAAAAAACGTAATTACCAGTAAACCCGTTATGAAAATACCTAATCCAAATAAAAAAAAGCGCTTAAAAACGGACGTTTCAAATTACGCATTAAGTGCCGTCTTAAAATAACTGGAGGATAACGATAAATGGTACCTAATGGCGTATTACTTTAAGGTATTTCGAGATGCAGAACTTAGATATTCGATTTAGGATAAGAAATTACTGGTAATTATTAACGCTTTTAAAAAATGGAAACTTTTCTTTAACGGAACGAAAGAACCTTTCGATATTTACTCCGATTACAAAAATCTTACACGAAAAAAACATTTGGGAGCTACTTAACTACCTAACGAATGTAATAAACCTGGTTAAGACGTTTTATCGCCAGAACCTTAACCGATTATTTTTAATACAGCCAAAATCGAAAACGAAAAGAAACCAGGTTCCGGATTAACCCTAACGGCATTCCAGTCGAAGGAATTAATACTTAAAATTAATTACGCCTGCTTCTGTTACAGATGTTTTTTTTTTTATCTAGCTTTTCCTTTTTTTTTTAATTCGTTTATAAAACGAAGCTTTTATCGAATTATTTCTACATTACGACGTTAAAGGAAGTCCTGTTAACGACTTAACCGGATCAACTTAATAATAACCTCCGATTATAACCGTTGCAAGTCTAGCAAAGTTTCTTCGGCTGCTTTTTTTTCCTTATTAATACGTGCTTTTTCCGATTAAATGTTTTGAAGCAACTTTAAAAAAATGTTATTTCCCTTATATAAAACGTTCGCTTTATAACAATATTAGTATTTCTTTTTTCCTTTAATCATTTTGTATTTTAAGCGCAGGTTATCGCAACGTTTATAAGGCATAACCAAATAATTAAAGTTAACAATAAAAGATATAAGTTTTTTTTTACTATCGGTAGAAAGTTTAAGTCGTTTTCGTAGAGGATCTGATATAATAACGAGATTAATTGGAATTTACGGAACAAAAAATTAACTAAAGAAAAAGAAACTAACTTATTTATTTTTGGGGACAAAGATCCTGGAAAAAGGGGAATAATGTTATAATTTCAAAACCGGAAAGGAAATACAAACGTATGGGCCCGAACGGGTAAACCTCGGTTCGACTAAATGGTTTCTGTTGCCTTAACAAAGACCATCCAGAGATATTTAAAAAATCCCAAGAAGGCGTTACGGAGATTTAGGGGAAAACAAAAAGGATATATATAGGCCAGTTTCCCATATAAATAATCTCTAAATAATTTCGCTCCTTAGCTATTAATCTAAGCCCTTAACCAGAGGTAACTGCACCGTTCTCTGATACAGGGAAAAGTACCTTAAATCTCTTTAACGAATACATTAAATCATTCCTCGCCCTATTATTACCTGCAAATCAAGACCCTTTTCGGATACTGCCCATACCTCCAGGTGGATGTATGACAGGTTCGTTACAAAGACGACACGAAATTGCTGGAAATGTCTGCCGTCTTGTGCTAACGACTTCCACGCAGTCGAACCGCTGAGCAATCCATGAGCCTCGCAGAGCTGTCCGTCTGTTAATTTCAATGGAGGAGACTACCGCTTCAGGGTCGATAAAGTGTCTTACTGCACCGTAGCAAATCTCCTGGCTGTGGGCTTCGACGATTTCATCTAGGTCCATTGGACTAGGCTCGGCAAAAGGGGGTGCCTGAAAGCTGTCATCACTCATATCGACATCTTGATACTCTCCCCAAAATGCCTCAGTGTCGCTGCTTGGCGTACTTGTGATATCCACCTGTGGTCTGGGCTGGAGATTTGCCAAGGCATTATGAGGGCTCGGGATATGCCCTCGATCCGGAGTCACACGGATCCGTTTCTGAGGGTATGCTGGAGGGTTGAAATCTGGTAGGCGTTTCGAGAGCCGCATATCAGCCGATGAAGGGGACTCTTCCATGGACCGCTAGGACTCCTGTAATGAACCACCTAGTCGTGATTGCAAGTTCGCGGCTCTGATGGGCTAAGTTACGAGCAAGCGCTACATAACGATGAAAGCCGGTTCCCACAAAGTCAACTCCCTAATTTGTCGAAATGGAATTGAAGGGCTAATTTCCCCGCGGATCGAGGTCTAATCTACAGGTTTAAGTGTTCAGAGATACAAAAACTAAGCTCCTGCAAGATTTTGCCGTGGCTGACAGCTTCGTTGCAGTCTGCCCAGGAAAATGTCTCTACCCCACTTCAGGCCACCACGCAGGCCACACCCAAGCACATGTGCAAGTGCTTTCTGCAATGATAGGTTGGCTGGCCTGCTTCACTGCCTGGCTGTGAGGCTGTGCCATGGGCTTTTCCTTGGGCGTTCACGCTGTGTGCAGACCGCTTTCTGGCCATTGCCACGTCAATCGTACATTATCGAGGCTTCTCTAGAGCTAGACAAATTGGACCAACAACACATGTTGGCCTCCTCAAGCCATTTGGAGATGAAAGGCAATGCCTTCCCACTGTTTCAGTCTCCTGATCTTCATGACGTTCAATACATCCTAGATTGATATGGCGCTTGCTCATTTTTGATAGGCGCCCCAGCTGCTCTTCCGACATTCATCATCAATTCTCTCCGATATTCACCATCTGAACATATTCGCTGCTTTTTGAGTCTGGATCATGGATACCAACTTTGAAAGTGCGCTCGCCAAGTTTCGAGCAAGCCTCACGGAAAAACAGAGAGACGATTTTGCACTTTGCACACTGAAGGACGTTCAGACAGCCATCGATGAGATTCAAGTCCGTCACGGCTCTCAAAGGCGACTGAGAAGCATGAAGAGGATAGCCAAGTTTATCGAAGCGATGGCCCAATTAGGTCAAGTAGTTGAAGTCTTTCTGAACGTTGAGAATGCAGTTGCATTCGTCTGGGTTAGTACAAAACTGCTGTACTAATTGTATTACTTATTCTTTGCACTAAACGGAGATCAGGGGCCCATCAAATTCGTTCTCCTCGTAAGATAGAATAGAGCCTCCGACATCGAGATAACACACTGATCATTTGTAAAATAGGCAGCCAGTACTTGGGTCGAAACCTTAGATCTTCTCCTTGATACCTACGTCGAAATTGGCGAGATTCTTCCAGGACTGACACAGTTTCAAAACTTCCTCGGGCAGCACCCATACTTGAAGGTGCATCTTGAAAATTACTATCGCGATGTCCTTGATTTCCACTGGAACGCCCTTGATATATTCTCACGACCAGGTAAAGAGCACTTCCCTCTCCATCACCCATCGTCTGAGCCAGCATAAAACTGACTTCGCAAAGCATGGAAGACTGTGTTCCATTCGTCCTGGAAGACCTTCAAGACTAGATTCGGGCCCATTCTCAACAGTCTCAAGCGCCATCGAGAACTCATTTCGGACGAGAAGTTGACGATCGCAATCAGTGAGGTCCGAGACTTCCGCAGTGAAGTCCAAGACTCCCGTAAATTTCTCGAGGAAAAGCTCGAAGCGTTGTCGAATCAGATGAAGGAGCTCCAGTTGGAAGAAAAGGAAGAGGGAACACAGAACCTGCAGGAGCAACGCAGCCGACGGTTACAATTTGTTCTGAACAAGTTTGATGCAGCAGACTGTCAAAGGGACCTGGAGCATGCCCGACGTGAACGCCGTCATCATAGTTCTTCCGGAGATTGGATTCTCGATCATCCTCTCTTCAAAGAATGGACTGATATAACGGTTGCACGGGATAGCACGCTCTATCTAAACGGTAGTCCTGGGTCAGGTCCGTTGCGGTTCTGTCTATGTCGAACTCAGTGATTAACGGTATGCTGACTAACCTAACTTCCTAGGCAAAACCATCCTTACCTCCAGAGTTGTGGACCACTTGGCTCAACTCAAATCATACAACTCAGTTCAGGGCCATCAGTTTTCTGTTATCTACTTCTATTTCAACCACATGCAACCGGATAGGCGGACTCTGACCGGATTATTGTTGGCCCTTCTATCCCAACTCATTCATCAAGATGATGTCCTTCTGGAGCAAACTTATCAGCGTTGCCTGGCGGTGGACCAGCAAAAACTACGTTCTTCGGATGCAATTCGCGATCTGGCCTCTGTCGTTCTCAAGTCACAGAGATTGTGCTTTGTGATTCTTGACGGCCTGGATGAATGCGTCGGAGATCCATCAGCTAATCCGGCCGAAGAACAGGAACAAGTCATTGACTGGTTTGACGTTCTGGCGGTTGACCCAGACTCGAAAGAGTCACATACCTGCAAAAACTGCGTAAGACTATTCATCTCTGGTCAGCGAAACGGTGTTCTGGAAAAACGGCTCGGTCCGTACCCCTCTATTCGACTCGAAACAGCAGCAGCACACACCAAGGATATTGAGTCCTATGCAACACGGCGATCCGCTGAAATACGTAAGAAGTTTCAAATCAGCAGAGAAGTAGAGAGAGACCTGGTGAATAGAGTAACATCAGGCGCAAAAGGTTAGCACCCCCAGCATTCTTCGGTACGATCCTTGACGCTTTTGACACCAATTCCAGGCATGTTTCTCTATGCGAAGATTGTTCTTAGCAACCTGCTCAGCCAGGTTTCGGTATACGACTTCAAACAAGAGCTGAAAGCAGAGCACTTCCCACAAGGCCTCGACGAAGCGTGGGTGCTCAAGCTGCCCTAAGTTTTGCGCACGTGTTGTACTGACTACGGCAGATACGAACGAGTTGCAGTTCGAGTTTTTGAGAACTCTATCGAACCAGAGAGACTTGCGGCAAAAGCCATCCTAGGTCTGGTCATCTGCGCTGAACGCTCTTTAATGTGGAAGGAAATACAAAGCAGATTTTGTATCGACATCAACACTGAAACGGCTGATGCCGACCATCAATTGTTACATTCATGCAAGCATCTGTGCGGCTCTTTGGTGGAGGTCGAGCACAGTCAGATCGCTGAATCAGACAATGATGATGTGGTAGACCTTGTGCATCACACAGCAAGAGTGTAAGTTATTCAAGCGGTCCCTTACTCTACTTTAATTGCAAGGCTAGGCAGCCAGTATTTGGACACTAAACAAGTCTCAGATACCTAGTCCAAAGTGGAAGGTTGTGCATTTCAAGGGAAAACGCTAAAATGGCATTGTTCTGTGCACGTTACCTCACATCCTTGCCTTTTACCCTTGGACTTAGTGGTAGTGAGATTAGGAAACACGCCATAACAGGCTACTACGGATTCCAGGACTACGCAGCGGCCTTTTGGTGGAAACATGCCCATCGAGTGATAAACACAGCAACAGACATAGATACGGACCTTTACAACAAGATGCTGTACGCGGTAGCGAGAACCATGGAGGCATATGGCAATCCCAGCAATAGTTTACCTGAACCGGGCCGGTGCCCTACTGACGCGGTGCAACACTGTCTCCAAGAACTGGGCGAAGATGCGCACGAATGGGAGAATAACTTCAAAATCGAGTTTCGGACGCGAGCGATCAGAAGCACAATTGAGGTATTGGCGACTGAGGAAGGCGCTTCGGAAACGCAGTGTGCTATTCTCGCATTGTACGGCTCAGTCCGATACAAATGCCATAAGCCTTGGTGTCAGTCATTTTACCGTGGCTTTGAGAGACGCGAAGACCGAGACATACACCTCATTGAGCATGATCGGCCATTTAGATGTTGTGTAGAAGGCTGCTATGGGAATGAAATCGGATTCGCCTCTGAGTCTGATTTGAATCGGCATGCCGAAAGGCTTCATTCGACACAATCCACCATCCACTTCGCTTCACCTCGTCCCCTAAAGAGTGAACCGCGAGTCATCTGCTCAGCCGCCGCGACGGGCGACTTAGCTAAAGTGAAAGCATGTCTCCTAGCCGGGGTCCCTATCGACACAGCGACGAAAAACAAGGGAGGGAAGACTCCATTATATCTTGCTGCGAAAAGTGGCCACATACACATCTGCCAGTATCTTCTGGAACGAGGAGCAGACGTGAATTTTCAGGGTCGCCGGGGCCATAAAAGGACGGCTTTGCACGCGGCTGCCCTGGCGGATGACGCGGAACTTACTCATTTGTTACTTTCTCAACCCGAGATATCTCCGCAGCTGAAAGATAGTGAGAACCTCACCGCTGCTGGCACTGCTGCGAAGAACGGTTGCAACAATGCTCTGTCTGTCTTCATCTCCAGGGGCCTTGCCTCCCAATGGAGTCAGGACGGTGCTGGCAGGACATGTCTAAGCATAGCAATGGACTCTGGAAACCTAAGCACCGTTAAGTTACTTATCAATGACGCTTCCTTGGATCTCAATACGGACTATGGAGAAATGGGTCGCTCCGAGATTCCTCTCCACATAGCCACTAAAACAGGATCGGTTGAGATTGTAAAGTCACTGTTGTCTAGTGGTCGAGTCGACGTCAACAAAGCAGGCCTCTCCGGCGGACGAGCCCTTCATTATGCATGCGAAGGCGGGCATGATTCCATTGTCGAGTTATTCCTTCCCGTCATTGATGACCACAATGCCAGAGATAATAGCGGAACAACGCCATTCCAATACGCCGTCAAGAACAGACATGCAGCCGTCATCAATCTGCTTCTGGAGAGTGGCAAAGTCGACGCCAATTCGAAAGATAGCTCTGGTTGGACGCCGCTTACGTTAGCCATTACGAAAGGGCATAACGCTCTCGTCAAGCTGCTTCTTGAAAATGGAGCTAATATCGAGTCGACAGACAATAATGGTTGGACGCCGCTTATGTGGGCTACTATGGACGAGAACGAGGCCGTCGTTAAGCTACTTCTTGAGACGGGAGCCAATATTGAGTGGACAGACAATCATGGTTTGACGGCGGTTACGTTAGCCAGTACGAATAGGCACGAGGCCGTTGTTAAGTTGCTTCTTGAGAAAGGACCCATTATTGAATCTGCAGATGATAATGGTTGGATGCCGCTTACGTAAGCGGTAACGAATGAGTACTATGCCATCATCAAGCTGCCATCAATACTATGTATAAAAGTAATCTTCATGAATTTACTCCTTCGACCTCCTCTACCACCTGGTTCGTAGCTCTGCATATTCCACTTAGAGATAACAATGTACCATTAAGAGCTAAGGGAAATTGCTTAGTTTATTCAGTAACGAAAGGTAGGAGTAACCATAACCCAAGAAATGTGAGGTCAGAGTGATACCGAAAGTTGTACCTTGAGTGCAAGACGTGTGGTTGTTCTTTAGGCGCAAGATAGAAACAGGCAGGGGAATTAGGTTTTCTGAAGCACGTCCGCAGCCAGCCATTCGCCGTCGATGCGCCCATGCGGCTGGATGTGTCACCAAAAAAATGCATGTCGAGTCTTTCATTATAACCTTGGCATGATGAATGTGAAATTCGAGGAGAAATCGAAAACCGTCGTATTCCTAGCTCGAATTCTAGGTCTAATGACTCTGATTTTGTTAGAACTTTAATTGAGTTTTAGCGATCAAACCCGGAATTTATGGAATAGTAGAGAATAGCGGCGGCTCCCCCACCAAAGACATCAGTGGAATGTTACGGAAAGCCTTACTTATGTCATGAACCCCTGTCTAGGAATCCGGAGGTTCTCTCCGGGAAAAGTGGGTCCACCCCTATTCGAGGTGGCAAAAAGGGGCTACGCCACCTTCCAGACCTTTCCATACCTTCCCATATCTTCCATACTCTTCCATTTGATTGATAATGGAAACCATGGATTAATAATGGAATTATGGCTTAATAATGCGGGTTATTCGAATATATAAAGCCCAGTATCCCCAGGGCTGTTGCAGGTAGTCCATAGCTCTTCTGCATCATCAATAGACACTTCCTGAGAATTCACTTGTTCCTCCTTGAGTCTACCCTGTAACTTTTACCATACTAATCCTTCCCGGGTAACCTCATTGCTTCCTATAGGGTAGCCTCACCTGCTGTCGCAATACAATTCTCACACCCTGCCGATGATATAATTAGTCAGATGCCTAAATCCCTATTAAAGCCGTTTGACGATAAAGCGATTGTTCAGAAAGCGAATCCGACGCGGGAGGATTGAATATCTTGTGGAATAGAAGGGCCGCGGCGGTGAGACGCCTGGGAGAAGGAGAGCGACATACTGTAAAAATGGCTTAAATCCGACCCGGAGGGCCAATACGGAGACGCAGGGCTGATTGGCAGCGGTCCAACGCTAATTTTGCGCAATGTGTCCCGGTTTCAGGCTCGCTAGAGCAAATTGTATTGCCCGTTGGCTAATGAAATAATAGGAGGGAAGTAAGTTCTAGCAGAGGTAGTCTGAAACAAAAGCTACCTATGCTAACGCCGAGACCTTTAAGCGCGTCTCAAACGGAATCTAAAGTCCAACGAGGTCTTCTTTATAGAACGGCACTGGACTCTTAATACGTTTCCAATAGTGATTGGCTTTTCCACAGTATCTCCGGGGAAGGCCTAGTATGAAAACGAGAAAGACGTCGTATAATGTTGGTTGCAATTAGTCTGCTCGAGGAAATCAAACAGACGTCGTAAGCGAATTTTGTTAGACTGGGTTTTTCGAGAATTTCGGCTGGCCGCCTTTCTTCTTTAGATTTGAGATGTAGGTACAGACTCGGTCCCTTCTGCCGGGTCGGATATAGTCTGCCATCTCCGCCGCCAACGAGGTATTGCCGAGATCTACGGGCTCCCGGCCGTGCTGAGCTCTACAGGTTCCTGATGTGTTGACGTGTGGTACTGCTTCTGACCCGGTTCCTGACCTAATTGCGACGGAGAGAGTGCATATTCATCCGGCGCCACTGCCCTGATTGGCGCCTTCTTCGCACGAGAAAGGAACCCAGTGCAATGAGCACTAGTCCCCCTATGATGCCTCCGATAATGGCACCAAGCGGTTTCGGTAGTTTGACATCGCTGTGGTTATCACCTGCATTTCCACCTGTGTCATCACCTTGGTCTCCTCCATCATCAGTAGGACCGCTTGTGGGCGAGGTATCAACCCTGCTGGTGCTACTGCTGCTGACTAACACGCTCTTGAGCTCGTCACTGCTCCATCGAACAGTCTCAAGCGCACCCTGAGCATACCAATAGCGGATCGCCTCGAAACTTTCGTAATTCTCCGCATCGGGCTCATATGAGTCCGTCCATCGCCCTTCAGTCATGTGGAACACACCGAGCCCTTGATTCTACGGACCCGGGTCTCTGAACGCATGGGGGAAACCAAGCTGACTGTTGGTGCTCAGCATCTGGCTTTTACCCTTGCCGATTACGACACAGGGGTGGTCAGCTCCCGGTGTGCCGAAACCGAGCGACTTGATGAAGAAAAAAGCCCCGGCAGCGATAGAACGTGCACGTCAGAGGATGCACTCCTGGTTACGAGCGGGTAGTCGCCATAGATGTATCTGCGACACGTTAGCTAACTGACGTGATCTTATCTAGACGAAGGGGCCCACATTTCATAGGTGTTGTTTGGACCCTAGACTTCAACACTAGATGCCCGTCCATGTGGCACAGAGAGCATCCCCAATATCGACCGAGTATACCACCTGCCGATTACAGGGTCATATAAGGTTAAGGTGTTCTAGCTAAGCTGCCAGATACTAGGTTCCGTCAGGGTCACGGGTGACTGCGCATCGCCTAGGAAGTTTAACAAGCCGTTAGGCCCCAACGGGACAAACTCGGCACGCGTGCTGAGAGAGGTGCCGTACTACCCATATCCAACGGACGAACTGTTGCTTCAGAGGCCGTCCCTAAGCCATACGAGACTATGCCGGGCAGTGCCAGGATATCGCTCACATCCTGGGACTCATCCGTGGCCCAGTCCACCCTGCCGCCGAGCCCATAGCCCATGTTTCCTGACTAAGTGAAGGCTGACTCGGCCCGTCGGCGAAGCCAGCAGAAGTCGACGTCGTCCGAGAGGTCGAATTGCGGCCACCTTCGTCCTCTGCTCCCGTCTCGTTGGGTGACGGAGGGCGGGAATACGTCCTCTTCCCGCCCCATGTGTAGAAAGAATATGTGGAGTGGTCGCTCCAGGAAATCTGCTGGTTAAGAAGGGCCGCAGATTCGTCAACCACCCTCAGCATGACGCTAGCATCAGTCCATCTCTCCTTCAGACAGACCGAGAGAGTCGTGTTGACTGTTCTGTATCGGCGGGGTAAGTAAGGCGGAATGATGAATAATCGGCTTACCCGCATCCGATGGGGTTCATAAACCACCTCGCCGCTGGGATTGTCGACTCCTCGACCCATCAAGCATTCCCCCTTCGACAGAAGGCAAACGTCCAAGCATCCAGAACAACAGCAAGCGCCGCATTATGTACTCGGCAGTGAATCGACTTGGAATGGTGAAGCTAATAAGCGATATCGCCAGGTCGCGAATGGCGAAAGAATGCAAGAGAGTCCGCGAGGGGAATCCCCAACAGCTGTTGCGAAGTTAAACATTTCGTCTATCAAAGAATAGGTAATGGTCTGAATGATCGCTTGTGAAACTGGCCCCAAAGACCGAGAGCCATTACCCCTTTACGGTGTTGCTCTGTATCGACACTGGAAAACCCCAGGTATATAAGCTGCCCAGCGGGTGAAGTGTTTTTACGCCGGTAGACGGGTTTTATCTCTGCTGCTTTGTAGCAGCCAGGTTAATTTGTAGCCTGGCCTTGTGTGCCATTCGATAACTGTTCCGGCGGAGGTGTCGGAAATAAACGAGAACTCTTGTGCATGGTATGTACCGAGCAAGGCTGTTATAAGATCCAGGCCGCGCTGCAAGGGCCGGGATAAACAATCTCAAATGTGTCACTACTTGTTTCGGTCCGAGTCTTTCTGCTAAATTGGGGGTGGAACTTAAGATTTGGGTCTCATGGGAAAGGCCATATGTCCGTACAATAGTCCAAACGGTCGAAATGACGACTCAACCAATGGGCAACTATTGCTGCACAACAATCACGTACAAGTAACCGGGGCACTCAGGCTCCTGAAGTGGCTTATGGCCAGTCTCCTATCTGTACAGGACGTTCCAATTTCAATGGAACGATTCGTGGCATACTTCTGTATCGAGCCGGGGCTTGGAGAAAGGGTGAGCCCAGGTGAAAGTGGCCCTCGAAGCACATCTTTGCTGAAGCACGATGGAGCCGTTTATGATTTTTTTGGTTTGAATATGAATCTTCGGAAACTGCATATTGTCGATAGGGGATTGGGAGAAATATAGGGGAGATCTAAGCCGATTTATGAATAGCCAGCACATTATGCAATATACCTTTAAGTACCCCGGTACATAAACATATGCGATTATAGCGAAAGATCACAGTGTAGGTACAGTAAACCGGTAATTGCCCCACTCCATCGATGTAGCTCACTTTGAACGTCCCCTTCTTTGAATTGACAATCATTCGTCGCAAATGTGCGAGTAGGCAGCCAATATCGTCAACTGTACAACAACCGTCGCTCTTCCTAATAGATGGAATTACGGACGCATGACCGATCCGAGCCGAAAAGAAGACTGATCAATCATGAGAGCATTGGGGCTTCCAGCTACACTCGCGGCCGCAGCGTGCCATCGACGTCCACTTGAACAACATGTATAATCAAGGGAAGATCATGAGGAGGCTACTCGGCCGACCGGCCACTGATTCATCGTCCAACGACAGTAGCCCCGGCGTAGTCGGCTATCATAGCTCACAGACATACCGACCGAACGCGTCACAAAATGCCGTCTATCCTGCCGGCGCTCCGATAGCTTGCATAGATAAATCAGCAGACGGCCAGACTGCTGTCTTGGGTGGTCCGCGTATCCTCAAGATTATCCAGTTTGATGGCCTGAATATCAAAGAAGGCATCGATGTGCTCGCTCTGATAACGAACCAGTACGCCGGCAAGAGCAATGCCGCGTCTTCGACATCGGAGCAACTGTCTATAAAAGATGTGAAGTTGGCCTCCAGCCATGCTAGTAGCCCTAGGATATTTACTGCTTGCGCCAGTGGAAAGATATTCGCGTACGATATCAACCGTCTGGGTTCCACTACAGGGCTCGAGTACATACAGACTCGCGAAGATTCGCGTCAGGTCAACAAGCTCGACTTGAACCCCCATAGAGGAACATGGCTGCTGTCAGGTGGTCAAGACGGGGTGGTACGGTGCTTTGATGTCAAGACCCCTATAGTAGGACGAAACGGACCTACCTTTCGTACCTTCCAGGCTTTGCGCTGCAACGCTGAGGGAATTCGCGACCTGAAATGGTCGCCAAAGGACGGCATGGTCTTTGCCTGTGCCACAGAATCGGGAGTTATCTTGAAGTGGGATATCAGGAAGAACAATGCGCCGCTCCTAAAGATCAACGCCCACGACACTCAGAAAGGAGCGTCCTCCATCTCATGGCATCCCGATGGCGAGCATTTGATCAGCGCAGGACTAGACAGCAAGTGTCATGTCTGGGACCTGTCCGGTAAAGCCGAGAAACGGCAAAAGCCTAAGTGGACAATCAATGCCCCGGCACCCGTCACTGTGGTGTCCTGGCGGCCAGGTCTATGGTCAGCGACTGCGCAAGGCAGGCGAGCCGCCCAGGTTGCTGTCTCGTACGATGAGGGCGGCAATCATAAAAGGTATGGCATCGACTCCGTACATATCTGGGACCTGGCGCGACCGACCATGCCATACAAAGAGGTCGACCTTTTTGAAAGTTCCCCCAACAGTCTACTTTGGCACGATCAAGACCTTTTGTGGACTGCTGGTTCGGATGGTCTTTTCACTCAATGTGATGTGGCTTTCGCACCGAAGGTTATCGACCGCCAACCACTCTCAAATCTCGACTTCTCATCTAGAGGCGACGTGCTCATGTTTCTTGAAGAAAGGCCTGGCCCGCCTAGGCCGCGACCACTAGTCCCCCATGAAAAACTACCCACCACGTACAGCTCTAGCCCCAGCGGCCAGATGCTCAGCATCAGCCGTAGCGACTCCGAAGAAGATGTCATGGGGAGCTTCCTAGGTCCAAAAAGGCGTTCCAGTAGGAAACGGCAGGCTGGCAGTCGCTCCGCGCATGGCCTGAGCACCACGCCGCCCTCCGGCTTCGGGATAGAGGACCAGGTATTGTCTTTGGAGCAGGCAATGAAGCTTACCGGCCCATTCAAGCCACAGCAAGTCATGGCGATCGGCCACGTGCCTGCAGCCCCGAAGATTAATTTTTACCAATACCTCTCGAACCAGTATCTGGAAATCCTACACCGGGAGCTTCCATATTCCGAAGGAGAGAAGTCTTTAAACGAGAGAGTTGCCAACATCATGGAACAGTATGCCCAAGCAGCCGAGAATGTTAGCCAGTTCCGGCTCGCGCAAACATGGCGCATCCTATCATATACGACTAGCTTTCTTCTAGCAAGAAGGTCTCAATTTCACCTTGAAAAGCGGTTGACTCCACAACAGAACAAGAAATCCCCAACATCGAGAGACCATCTGGAGGCGCGAGCAATGCTTCAAAGGCGGGACGCGTCGCCGTACCTCAGAGTTAGTCGAGACGAAACGCCAAATAAGCCGCCGTCTATCAGCTCGATGGATAGTCGACAGGCTCATGGGAAGTCATTATTAGCCGAGGAAATCGACAGCGAATCCCAAGTACCCACACCTCTAGCCCGACCGGTCAATGATACCGGCGCGCACGGCATATATACCCCCGAGCATAAACTCACGCCTGTTCAAGAAATGGACAGCTTTACTTTACCGCCATCCATCCACCCAGAGAGATCCAGCCCGCGGAAGAGATTAGACTCCGCCCCCCTGTCCGTCGCGAGCCACGACAGCCAGGTATCCTGGACGGAAGGCTACGATTTCTTCGACGTAGAAGCCGCTGAAGCGCTGTCTAAAGCGATCGACGTACCTAAGAAAAAGGAACCCTTGAGTCTAGACTACATAGAGCCAGGAAGTCCCAATATGAGGAAGCCCATGAACAGACACGACTCTGATGAGAGTTTCACTCAGATGTTTTCTCTCTCCGATAGTAGCAGGCAAGCTAGCCTTCTTGCGAGTTCGTCCGATGGAAGCGGACGCCGAACTGCGCTACGAGGTCAGCTCAGCCGCGATAATTCGAACACGATCGAGGAAGAGTATGAGAGTCGGATCCGAGGTCACCAGATGGGGATGTCCCCGGAACAGGCGAGGTATTCCCGGCAAGCCCCCCAGCGCCACGACTCAGACATGTTGAAAGATGATATCCTTATCTCACAAACTACGACGGATACTTTCGACAGTGAGCCATCACGAGTGGAGGGTGATCGCTCACCGGTACGACTTCAGGTTGCGTCTCCCCTCTTGCCTAGTACGGTCCCACTAGAGCATCCCCTTGCGCAGCGACCTGAAGAACACACATCACCTACAATCACCGAGACAGACTATCTCCCGTGGCCTGATGATCCGCCGTATCCGCATCCGTTACTTTCCGACACCAATCCTAAGAGGCTCCCTCCGCCGATCAACCCGTATGAAGTGATCTCCAAGGCCCTGACATTCGAAACCCGGCACTCCGCCCTCAACGCTTCCGCAATAATTCTCCTCTTAAGGCCTCTAGTCCCGGACGACGTAATCGACCCGCACCAAGCGACCGCCATCCTCCGACAACACCACAACCGGCTCATGTCCTTGAAATTATTCATCGAAGCCGCTCTGCTACGCAATCTCTGCGTACGTGGCTGGCCCAAAGGCATGGAATTCTGGGGCGACAATTACTCGTCGGTTTTCGCGACTGCACAGGAGAGGCAGCGCATCTCAGTGGCCTTCACGTGTCCGCAGTGCCACAAACCCCGCGAGGTCGGCCATGCCGCCGCGGCTAACGGCGAGAGCTCAGGCATCTGGAACTGCGAGAACTGCCGCGCCGCCATGGCGCCCTGCGCTGTTTGTGGACATCGCGACATGACCCCGTCCTTGCTAGCACCGGCCCCCACACCCGTGACCGAGAGTTTGCTAGCAAAGGCGAAAGCATCGGACCAAGATGATGAACCCTGCGGTGACCTCATCCTCTCCACGTGGTGGTACTGCCCGGGTTGCTCCCACGGCGGCCACGCGACGTGTCTCGAGAGCTGGCACGCGCCTATCCCGTCCCCGTCGTCGACCAACGTGGGGCACCCTCGCCAACCTCCACAACAACAAAAGGACTTCGCCGTTTCCTCCAGACCGCCGTCTCCGAGCCAGACCATAAACTTCTCCGACGTCATGTACCCCGAGACCTACAGCGACGGGTGCTGCCCCTTCGATGGCTGCGGGCACGCCTGCCTGCCCGGCCGCTGGCGTAACGAGTCGAGCACGGCGCGCACCGAGGAGCTGGGCCGCGTCGTACGCGACCAGACGCGCGGTACCATCGGCACCACCGTCCCCGGCGCCGGTGTCGGTGTCGGTGTCGGTAGTGGTAGTGCTGGGACCGGCCCGACGGCCCCGAAGGGCGGCGAGTGGCGCTTTAGCTCTGCCGCCGATACCACGGCCACGCCGCCGCCGCCGCCGTTTGTCACGTCCGTGTCCGGCGGCGTGCGCGGCGACGCCGTCGAGGTCCCGCAGAGCAGGGCCGTGGAACATGTTCGGGAGCTCGGGCTCGCGGGTGCCGGCGGTGGTGGCAGTGGATACGAAATAGACAGGGAGAAGGAGAGGGAGAGGTCCGGCAGCGGGATCTTCGGGATCCTGGGTTCGAGTCCCGGCCGGGCTAGTGGTGGCAGCGGTGGTCTGGGAGGGAGTAGTGCAGAGACCGGAGGTGCTAGTAGCGGCGGTGGGATAGGAGGTGGTGCTGGTAGGGCGAGCGGCGAGAGGGAGAGGAGGAAGAGTGTTAAGTTTGCGGGTGCGTAGTTACATCAAGCGAGTCGTTGGTGGGGTTGTGTATTATACGGATGTATCGTTGTAGGTATTTGGGTGTTATACTGTTAGCTGGTGGCTCGCTTTACTCGCTTGAGAGCTGCAGCTGTGGTCAATAAAGGGATGAGGAGTGGGAAGCTCTAAGAACAACCCGCGAAGAGCTCTACTACAAGAGTTCAGCTATGGTTGGTGTATTAGTCAGTTAGGGGCCTGTAGTAGCTTTATCGAGCGTATTAACCGCTTCAAATCAAAGTCAAGTTAAGCTAGCTGCGGAATCGGTATGGCAATCGCATTTTCCTTGAACGTTTGTGTTTTCTCCTCTCTTGCTCTCCCACCTCGCGGTTCTCAAGATCTACGCTGAGCCCTAGGTATGACATACCTAACCCACCGATTCCCCCTTCACACTTGTCCTTCTAGTCTTCGTTCCTTCGCTCCCCCACTCGCGATGCGACGCGCCATATTATACAAATACAAATATACAAGAGAGAATAATCTCTCTTCCGGGGGGTATCTACAGCCGGCTATTCCGGCAACTTAGGTCATCACGCATGGGCGCCCACGTCCTCCCTCAGGCCCTTCGTCCGTAGCGTCAGCTTCGCGCCCTCGTCGAAGGGCAGCCCCGCAGCGTCCGCGCCATGTCCATTCTCCTTCGCCAGCGCCAGCCTCAGCTGCTCCTGCAGCCTGGCCGCGCCCCCTCCGCCGCCGACCGCCTCGCTGTCGGTGCTCCCGCGCCGGCTGCTCCCGGCCGCGCTGCCCGCGTCGTCGGGGGCGAGGAGCCCGTCGGCGGAGCCGGAGCTGCCGATCCCCGCCCGAGACTTCCTCATGCGACCGGCCCAGAGCAGGCCGCGGACGCCGCCGCGCCGGCGCTCGGGCACCTCGTCGGTGCCGGCGCTGCAGACGTAGAGCAGGTACTTGAGGTTGGGCAGGGTGTGGCGGATGTCGACGACCTTGAGCCCGGCGCCGGCGACACAGAGCGCCTCGATGTCCTTGTTGAGCAGGAACCAGGCGTAGTCGAAGCGGTACTGGGCGGTGGCGCCACCGCGCAGGAACAGCGGGAAATCGCGGCCCTGGCCTAGCCGTGGTTGTTTTTGTTGTTGCTGTTTCTGAAGGGCGGCTTCCGGCAGCAGCGAGATGTCGTCGCGCACGCTGCTGCGCGACCCGAACGGCGTGACGGGGTACGGCAGCGGCACGCACAGGTAATACTGCAGCAGGTCGACGAGCTGGGCCACGTAGCCGAGCGCGGCCGACAGTGAATCCTCGGCCGCCGACGACGACGCCGGGTCGTAGTCGGTGTTGGGCAGCGCCACGCCGCAGATGCCGAAGGACAACGGCGGCGCGCCGCTCCCTGTCGCCGACCCAGACTCTCGCGGTGGCGCAATGGGGAATATGGCCGCAAGGTCCTCGCAGATGCGCCGCCGCTGCCCGCGGATGCCCTCGCGCGTCGCGGCCAGCTGGGCCCGGGCGGCCGAGAGCTTCGACTGCGCGTGCTGCACGTCGGCCTCGGCGCGGGACTGCGCCTCCCGTCCGTCGCGGATGGCCTTGCGCCGGGCGCCGATCGAGGCTTGCAGTTCGGCGCGCCGCGCCTGGGCCGCCTTGAGGCTGCGCCGTTGGGAGGAGAGGTATTTGGATGCGAGGAGGGCGGATTCTTGGACCTGCGGGACGCTGTTGGAGGGCGTGCGCTCCAGGATCTCGTTGATCTGGGCGGTCAGGGTTTCTCGAGTCGCGAGGGCGTCTTGGATGGAATTGTCGAGGTTGGACAGCTTCATGAGGGCGTTGTACGACGAGGTCGGGAGCACGGGGCCGTGCTTCGGCTCCGGTCTCTTGCCCGAGAGCTCGAGACAGTATATGCCGTCTGCGAGATGAAATGCGAGGCAGTTAGGTGGGAACCGATGATTGCGCAGGGTTCCGAGGTAGTTGAGGCAACGTAGGTCGACATGCTGCTCCAGTAATAAGCTCCATGCGTGCCATCTTTTGGCCCAAACCTTGACTGTGAAGACGGATGACCTCGTGACGAATGGGCCCAGCTCGGACAGGTCGAAGAATCGGAAGTTGAAGTTCATGGCTCTCTCTCCCACTTCACTAATGTACACGGGATACTCGACCCCTTCGCAATGCAACGAGAAGAAGACATCGGCGGCTCTACTCTCGACGGAGTATTCCAGTTGCTTCTGCCGCGTCACGGGGCTGACATTGGCCACGTGGGTGCTTCTCCTCCGTCCCTTCGGTCGCGGTCCCAAGCTCTCGGAGGACTGGGATTGGTGCAGCAGCGGCGCCGGCGCATCGTCTCCTTGGGCTTCAAGTTGCTTGTTGTTGCTGGTGTTGGGCCTGAGGTCGGCATCGAGGTCGTCGATGGTCCTGCCGCGGTTCACGGAGAAGCTCAGATTCCGGAGGTATATCCCCTGTAGATGGCGCAGTCTCCGGTTCTGGGGAAGCATTGTTGCAGTGCTGCTGCTGCGGCGGGCAGCGGGCACAGATGTAGAAAGCTCATGAGTCGGAGTTTGTTGTTGGGTGGTTTGGTGACGGCGGAGCTACGTATGTCGGGTACGAAGTACAAATTGCTGATCGTTAATTCGCATCTGAAGAGAAGACCTCACAGTGTCTTCTAAACTGTATTTGATTAGGTCGTGGACAGTGTTTCCTACTGTATGCACACTGTGATCCCCCTAATATACAGTAGCTTCATTCTACCCCATCTCCCTGTGACATTCTCGTCTTGTCTTCCTAACACTTCATTGTAGTGATGCACTCTTATTTCTTACTGCCACTCTTATCTGCTGCATCGGCCTGTGCGTTAGTACCACCCGCCGCTATTATTAACAAGATGTGCAAATATACTTGAAGCCAACCAGCAGCGTGCTGCCTTACCATTACACCTTGGCAGTGCTGAGCAAAGCCCGGCTGCCATGCAACTCCATGCAACCAATGGAGAGTCCAACATGGCCCGTTATGCTGCAAGCCTCCACGCGATGTGCAACGCGGGGTTTTGGGGTAAGAGACGCCTCAGAAACAAAAAGTTCCACATCGTTCTTCACTCTTACTACTCCCCAAAGGATTTCCCTCTCCATATTCTCATCATTTCGAGGTTCCCCTTCTCATCGTGACCTAGATCAGACGAGATGGCCGAGGCTCTGAGTGTTGCAGCCAGCGGCATAGCAATTGCACAGGTCGCTAGCCAAGTCGGGGTTGCTGTTGTGAAGTTGAAAAAGTTTTGCGACGAAGTGAAAGATGTTCCAGATGATATCGCGGACTTGTTGCAACAAATTGACTGCTTAGATCCAGCACTGTGGGAGGCGGAAACCAGTTTTGAATCGACCGGATTACCGGCCATGCTGTGGAATGATGCAGCGGCAAAGCGTAGTACGACATATTGCCGCAACGCTCTAAAGGCGCTCACTGAGATTGTCGATGAGATGGCCGTCCAGATCAATCATCCTAAAAGGCTGAATAGGAAAGTCGCCTCAGTTAAGGCTGTCCTGAAGAAGGACACCTTGAAGAAACTGGAGAAACGGCTGGAGAATGCGGTCAGGATGTTGGCCTTAGCTCAGCAGAGTTACCTCACGTGAGTGAGACGCACTGCTTCGAGCTGATGATACTGACATAGGTAACAAGCGCCCTCACAAGAATCCAGCCTGATATTATTGTCGAAAAATTTACAACCCTCGTCGCTCATCTGCAGCCGGCTCATGCACACGCGTCATCAGGGGTTGTTCAGCCATACGATGCTTCCGACAACGAGAATCCGCAAGCAAAGCAGTCGAGCCGATCCAAGGCAATGCAGCCCAAGTCATCGAGGGAGCGATGGCGACAGCAAGCTGCGCAATTGTCCCCTCTCGGTCGATTTGTAGCGAGTTCCTCCGAAGGTGGTTATAACCTTGTATTACAAGCCCCGTGGTGGCTCTCTCAACGGTCATGGGAGTTTCAAAGTTATAAAGCAAATAGCGGCTGGCGCATCAATCTAAGAATGTACTCAGCACGGCCACGGGAGAGTAAAGTGTTTGAAGTTACCGGAAACGGAGTGCCACATGACCTTCAGCGCATGTTTGACATGGGCCTAGCGTCACCATTTGACTATGACAGTACGCATGGCAGAACGCTTCTCCACGTGAGTAACGGTACCAGTTCTATTGATATCTCAGAGTAACACTGCGTGTCGTTGTGCAGCTAGCCCTACTAAGAAACAACCTGGCTATCGTTCGGTATCTGCTAAGCAAGGGTCTTGATTTATGGGCGAAGGATCGCTATGGATAGTATGTGTCAGCAGTTGTACTATTCGCATTCTTTGCTGACTTGTTGAGAAGTTCAACGTACTTCTACATGCTGGTTTCCGAAGACCATAGAGGGTCTGTCGAGGATATGCTTCTAGACCATCCTAGTATTGTCGAAGAATTCATAACTGAATACCAGGAGTCTGACGCCACCGGGACCATCCATAGCTGTGGGCGCTGTTGCGCCTGCTCCTGGGGTTTAAGAAGTCCTCGGCTCTACAAGCTATTGCAGCCTTACCTGTGTCCATCGCATGATCGCACTTGCCCAGAGTCGCGTCTAATAGCTGCCGCACTGCATCCTCATCCAACTGTCTTCAAAAAGTTGCTAGAACCAGAATGGACATCAGGCCTACATGGTCTCTGTCGTCTCTCACAGTCCATCGGGCATACCTTGTTCCACATGGTTGCAATCTATTTTTGCATTGATTACGCCAGATATCTTGTTCGGCGCAAAGTGGCACAATATTGGTCTGAATGGTGCCCATTAATAGTTGAGGTTAGCTGTCGGACGCCAGATATCCACATCATATATGGCAGGGGACACGGGGTGCGAGGCACCGCGCTCACTCTTATTCTTGGAAGATTTTTACGACTGTTGACACCATGTCGTTGGGAGAGAATTTGGCGGAAGGAAGGGCATACAGTCAAATTGCTTAGAGCATGGGTCGGCAGTCTGAAGGCTGCTGGTATCGATGTTACTAGGTATGGGCGCTGCGAGATGGAGTTACTCCGTGACGCAGCGTTGACGCGGGACTTTGTTCCTTGTCGGATATATCATCAAAAATACCCGTGGAAAGCCCCAGACCCAGTGTGGAGGGGTGTGCCGATACGTCTGATGGGATACAAATATGGGCCGGAGCCGGAGGACTGGGACGTCTACTGGAGCGAGCCGACTGACGAGTTCGCCGGCGACTTCTGGGGGCTCGTCGAGAATCCCCCGCTCCAGGTCCCGGGGGCCTGGGATCCCAGCTTCGACGATGAGGCTTAATCAAACCCCCGAGTGTCACACACGACACCGCGATCGGTTGACGAACACTAAGAGCGGCCTGCCAACGGACCGGGACATCAGGCGCGGCCGCGTTTACGTACATTCGTTCGGTTGAGATTTGGCCACGTATGGATGGCATCCGGACCCGCTTAGCTCTTCCGGGAGGGCCAGACGACAAGGAGGCGACGATGCGCGGGATAGGGATGGAAGGGCGGTGAATTGCTGCAAGGTTTTCGACATAGCGACGCAGTTGCTTTTGATGTCCTTGATCTCGGCAGGCTCTAGCCGGAGTCGAACGAGCCATCCGTGATTATACTTTCGTAATCACCGTATCTGTATACAATTCTCAAAGAGGGGATATAAACGAAATAGGATTATCATGAACCATTTTTCAATCATGACGGACTAATACATAACTAATATTGCCCGTCAGCGTTTTTATTTTCCGGCGTTAATATCTCGGCTGCTGGATACACGGGGCGACTCAACCGTTATGGCCAGGGTCTGCACGGTTTGGAGGGTGCGGAGACGCTACGGGGGCCTACAGGGAGGCACGGGGCGCCAACCTGACTGAGTGCCGCCAAGACGCTCTAAGATATGCGTCTGACCACGACGTGGTTCGTTCCATTGATAGGCCATACTAGAGAAGAAGGGTGATCAGGAGCCCCTTGGGAAGAACTGGATGGATGGCTTCGAGAAGACGAACCCCTCTCTGCGTACGAAGATGGTTAAGCGTATGGAGGATATTCAGTTTGATGTTTCTACCCCTAAGCAGTCCACTAAGATTAGTCCCACTTCAATAAAAATTCCGTTCAGTGTATGTAAAGAGTCCCCGCAGCCGCTTCGTTGCTCGCCCCAAACAGCGGTGGGGGAGATGGGAGCCATATAACTAGAGTAGCATGCTAACCCTTAAGTGTGGCCCTCTCGCATATAGAAGGAGAGCAAAATCGAATCAGATAAGACAAAACACACTTGGTATTGTGAACGAAACGAAACCCAAAACCCCACCGACACGCCAGCGGTGGAAATCGCACCAACCAAGTACAGTAAACTCAAGCCCCCGGCCCGCACTGGTCCTTCTTATCCTGCATGCGCTGTCGCTTCCGGACCCGCACCGACTTGGGCTCCCGCGGCAGCTCGGCGGCCCTTACGCGGCGCCTGAGCAGGAACCTGTGCGACGGTTAGCTTAAACAATCAGGCAATTAATCATATCGCTCAAGTCAATGAGCCAGCGACAGCCCCCTATAGACAAGGGGATGCTGGTCATTGGGGCGGGGGGGAGTAAACTGACACCTCGTGTATGTACTTCGTCTGCTCCTCGGACGACAGCGTCGCCCACTCGGGCGACTTCATGTACTGCGTCTTTTCCCGCAGCTCCTCGGCGGCAGCCCTGCCGCTGCTGTCGTGCGCCGCCAGCACGCTTCGCGGGAGAGTCGCCGAGGCCGGCAGTGGCATGTCGCGCCTCAGGTGCCGAGGCGGCGCCAGCGGCGGCGGCATGTCGACGTCGCCGCTGGCGTCGACCCCGCTTTGCGTCGTGGCGGCCTGCTTCCCCTGCGCGACGAGGGAAAGCGGAGGAGGACCGTCTCCGGGTTGCTGCTGCGGCGGTGGTGGTGGCAACTCCGGTAGTAGCGGTTGTAGTGGGGCCTCGATGGCGGAGGCTGCGTCTCGGATGTGGCGAAACTCGGTCATCGAGATGATCCTCGGGCCGGAAGTCGAAGAGGAAGAAGCCGACGCCTTGGAGTCGGACGAGAAGGAGAGCTGCAGCGCCAGCCTCTCGTACACCTGCTCGTCGCGGCGAAAGCGTCCTAGGGGCGTGTGGCTGCTGCCGCGGCTACCGTTGCTGCCTGAGGACGACCGCCGCGAGCCCATGGCCAGCAGGGAGCCGTGGCTCAGCGGGACGCCATCCGTGTCCGGGTCGGCGGCCGTGTCCGAGGAGACGTCGCTGGCGGGCTTCGAAGCCCCTAATGCGGTCTCCGGATGGCGATTCCCACCACTTGGATCGTGCGGAGGGTTTTCGAAGGATGGGACAGCCCCAGTGTATCTTTTGGTAACGGTTAGAAATGAGACGCTCGTAGTAATTAGACGGGACGAAGCTGGCTTGACAGTTGATAGGCGAAGGGACAAGGCAGAACTAGGTAAGCATGAGTGTCGTAGTCTTACATTGGCCTCCCGTCATCGCTCAGGCTGAGGACGGTATCGCCCGGGGAGTAATCGCGAAAGCAGCGGTCACTGCCGACGCGGACGGATCTGCCGTCTGCGATTCCCTCATATTCGATGTCATCGAACTCGGTGGCCATATCGCAACATTACATGGAGGGTATATACCTCAGACAATAAAAAAGGTCGCGACTTAATAACAAGTACAAGACAGATCAAGGAGTAATAAGAGGCCGAGATAGCGAGTAAATAGTTAGGTAAGAACCAAGCCGTCGGAAGCTTCAACCATGTGTAGCGCCTCCTTCCCAAGCGCCCAGCGGGCCTCCTACTTAATAATAAAGCCGCACCAAAGAAAACAAATGTCCACATGTATGTGCGTGTAGACATGCACGCGACGTTCTACTCTCGTTTTTCTGCAGCGGACGGCAACGAGAAAGAGTGCGACCCAACCTGGCGGACCAGACGGGGCGCTCGCTAGAGGCAGCAGGACCCGAGGGTTCGGTTCTGAATCATCTTCGAGTCCGACCTTCCCTGTCGTTTCTGGCGGGAATGTGAGGTGGCTTGTTAATTATGTCGCAGCACTAGTTAGGGACGGGATAGGATAGTGGGAGAATAAGAGGGGAATAAAAGGGAAAACAAAGAAAAGCAGGGTGGGCAAATCGGAAACTGGGCAAATAGTTCGATATGGGAAGGTCTCGTGGTTCCACGTTCCGGCTGCATGCATACGGGGGAGGATAATTAGCCCAGAATCAGGTCAGTCCGCGCCAAAGGGCCATTCCCCGTGTTCGTTTATTACTCGCCTATCGTCCCCGAATAAAAGGCCCCAGGCCTGCGGTAATAGTAACTAGTGACCTCGCATCCGGGCTCCACTGATTACTTACCTAGGTTCGGGAATGTGACATCGCGTCGCTTAGCGGCGTGGGGCGAACCTTACGGCTGGGAACAGGCCCGAAAAATTCGGCCCTTTACCAAACTATTGCAGCCATGGGCAGCTGAATCTGCTTGGATAATTATAGATAAACGCCTACCTCACCAGGTCTCTGGTAACGGCAGTTACCCGCATATATGTGCGTATGTTGATCCTGCATTCAGCCTTGCGAGAGTTGCATCCGGCGTGTATGACAATAGGAAGGCCTGCATGTGAGCCCCTTTCCGAACTGAGACGGTCTACTAGGCACGTACGTATTTTACCAACCGAGGACGTCAGTTAGCGGAACCCCTGTGGCATGCGCCAGGCAACCGGGCGAAAGGCAGGACGAGGCTAATACGCACGGCTAGTTCCCCCGGTGATACTGACATGGTTGCGACCGACAGGGAGTACCAACTAGCGCTGTTAGGAATCGAAGCTAACATGACGGATAACTCCCGCCTTATTGATGGAAACCGCAGCTCTAGCCGGCAGGATGCCGCTATTGGCTCTGCGTGGACAGCAGGCCAGGCAGTCTGACAGCGCGTACTGGAGGTTTTACCCATCCCAAGCGGCGGTCAAAGCGTGTAAGTCGCAACAGGCGATTTAGCCATGTATCAGTGGAGGCAGATCGCCGATCCAGTTAATGAATCGTGAAGACCCTTGCGCTGTCCCATACATGATTAAGAGCACGGTTTTTGCGGAACCACCCACCCTGTCGCACAATCTGCGTCCGAAGATGAAACTCGCCAGGTTGAATTGCAAATGAATTACAGAGCAAGGCCCCATGCAGCCTAAGATTTTGCAAAAAATCCAGATATATCAAAGTATACCGATGTGACAGCGAGAGCACACGAAGACACCGAAATACCCCCCAAGCACGGACATTGGGAGCAGTCGAAGTAATCTCTTTTTGGTTTAAAGGTGTTTAAATACTTCGATATCTTATTAGCTGGCTTAAGCCTGTCACACTCGTCTGTTGAATCACTACTCCGATACACTCTGGTGACCGCCCCAGGTGCAAAAGCACGCTGCACCCAGCAGCTCGGGAAGGTCCCCTGTCAGTGGGGTATTATCGAAGACAGCTAAGCGCACCAACTCCACTTATGCTGTCCGGATGGGTCATGGCAGGGATTCTGGAGAAGATCTAGATGTCCCCCGAACGGAGTTGGACCATTTGTAATTTGCTAGTAAGCCACCAGAAGCCCTGGGTATCAACTTAAATTCGACATTATAAATGGTTGGCAATCCCACCCCTATCGCCCAGCAGCAACAAGGCTTGCAAGGCAAGGTTCGGACATTAGCCGGAAAGAATTGAATATGTGTCGTGGACTTACTCTGCTTCTCCCACAGGTCCCATTGTCTACCACAGAGGCAAGGGCCAACTCAACGCGCTCGTCCCGAGTCAAGTAAATCTTCGATTGCCAGCTTCGTATAGAAAATGCGAACATGACTTTGTAGCCAGAAGACTGCCATCGCTTCCTCTGCGTAACATACGAATTCATCTCTCTGGTGGCTCAGCAAGGACCAAGTTACGCTTGCGTAACGTCGAACCTCTGCAGTGACCTGAACCTAGTAAGTCGCACATACTGCGGCCTCCAACGCTGTCGGTGCATTCTTAAAGTTACACGGCGCATACAAGGTTCTCGCTGCATCCGAACCTTTTCCTTTGCATTCCCTACAGCGTCGAAGAGTGCTTAGTCAAGCCGAACTCCGCACTTCATAAGTGCACTACAAGTATCATGTGGTATCAGCATGCGGAGAAAGGATTAAAGTTTAATAATTGTTAGCAGAAATGTGTTCCTGGCAATGCGGCAGGGTCCTTAGAGGGTTATAATTAACGGGCCGAACCTGGGCGCGTATCAAGATACCAACAGATTGCCGGCGCTAAAACAGAGCACATTGAGGGGAAATAGGGGAACATGGTTAGGATAGGCGAAAGTTAATTTGACTCGTCACGGTGCAGAAAACCAAAACCCTTGCAGATCATCCCCTCTTCCCTTAATATCGTCATCGTAGCCTCAGGAACACAAATTTAAAGAGCCCAGGCATGTATCTGAGGACTGCTTGCCATGGTGTGACGAGGACCATGGAGGTTCTATAGAACTTTTGAAGATATGGACGGATATAAGTGCACTTATATAGTGCCACGGCGAGCGCAGGATGGGGTTGATATACCACAACGTCTACTAGGAAGAAGCGTTAGACGCAAGCGTGGCAATTTGGGTTCGGGTTCTCAAGTAGCGTGTCTAACAGAAGGTTATTTCCGAAAGACGACGCCGTTAACTTCCCCAGACGGTTCATCCCGTGCATGCGATGCTCTGGGAAACACTTTTAGTCGTCACATTTACCTTCAATAGCTCCGTTTGGATGTGCGGGACTAGCAAACACCAAAACTCTAAAGGCTTGCGCGTCCTCCAGGTAAGAAAGAGCGTCTCCTCTTCTAGCAATATATGTATATCTTAGACACCGTACCACAACTCAGCTTTCCTCCCTGTTCCTTTCTCGTTCACGTTGCTTTGAGATTCTTCACGACCCGATATCCTTGTTCCGATATTTGAACGCACTCGCTCCATGTTCTGCTCCTTGGAATTCCATCTGCGTTAGAAAATTTCCGTCCCATTGACAATTTCGTGAACGCTTCGTTATGCTTGACAAGCATCACGAACAGAACTGCGATCCAGAAGACTCACCATTTCGAGAACAGTAACCGTTTCAATCACCCCTGATTTGGAGCTCTGCACCTAGATTTCATCTGCTCTTACTCGCCCAGACCACTCAAACATCCTCAGTTTACGTATCTGAACTTCTTGAGATACCTACTTCCTTTTTCGGAGATCTGACGAGGAGCATCCGTATACCCCTTATTTTGACTTGTCGTCCACGCCGAGCAAGTACGCATATAGACACACCGTTAGTCGTCATGGCCCCCTTTCGCACGGACGGCCTTCCCAGCTCGGCCGGAACTCAGGACTCCGACGCCAGAATCTTCCCCAATCCCGACGATCTCAGACTCGTCCAGAAGGCACCCGACTCCGGGGTCCACGACAGCCGCCTTCTTGCCCTAATTAACAGCTGGTGCACGAAGACCGGCGAGCTTGCGTACCTCATCCAACAGGACTACCCTGTTCCACGAGGTTTCGACTACCTTCGCCTCCAACTCGATACGCTACAGTACGGGATGCAGAATGAGCTCAAAACCCGCCCTGCACGCGGGCCGCAATCTATTGAGCTGTGTTTCGCGGTGCCTATTAAAGTCATCCGATATCGTATTGCCATCCTTGCGCTCGATGGTTTCGGTGCCTGGTTGACAGCCATGGTCCGCCGAGACCAAGCGGACTGCGAGTCTGCTGATCCTGATCGTTATTTTCGCATCACCGTCTGGATCGACAGTCTTCGCCCTCCTCGGGCACTTTCGAGTACCCCTTCGAGGACGAGCAGCCCTCTCTTTTGGCTTGGCATTACCTTGTTTCTATTGAGTCTCCGTCTAACCGCCTTTCAAATTTCGAAGAATCCGATATCTTAGGAGGAACGAGATATCGAGGCCATCATCATGCATATGTGACTTGGCTATCGACATCACGGGCTATAATGCCATCATCCATGCTGGTGGACTCTGGTATTATTCTACGAATCATATACTTCTTCGAATCATGTGACTGTTCAAGCCATGTGACTCTTCGTATCTTGTAGTCTATGCCAGAGCAATGGTCAACCCCACAGCAAGATCCGTTGTAAGGTAAGCAATAGATTGTATAAACCTTCATTGTAAGGTCGTTGTTACTGGTGAGTCGTAGGCTACCTAGATACATTCACAGCGCTAGCGATGTCAGCTGAAGTAGGTAATGTTAGCTAACTGCCTAACTCTAGCGCTATGCGGTCATAGGAGCCCTACACGTGGGACTGATGGCCTAGAATGCAGCTCAGCCTCCAGCATCTACGATATACTGTCAGTTTCCATTCTTGTCTTTCCTTCTTGCGGGAACGCCTGCACGTCATGCATCCGACCACGAGATGCTAGGTTTCCAAGGTGAGTAGACAGGCTTATCGATCGGTGCCTAACCACCCGAGGTCGAAGCAACGCAATCCACTCCACCAAGCACCCTGGTGGAGCGGATTGACGGCCGTCCACCGCCACCCTAAAATATATGGATGGAACTGGCGAAATCTCCCATATGGATGGCCACCAGTGGACGCCCGTGGATGTCTAAAAGTACATCATTTTGCTAATATTTTGTATGTAAAACGTGTGTACTTCCGTACTGGTACGTGTATTGTTGCGTGCCCTGGCCCAGTCTCTACACTGTAGTTAGCTAGCCCCGGTAACGCCCCCAGCCGGTGAAGTGGCTGGGGCATATCACCAGCCACATACTTCCTCTTATGTAACGCCATAATCCACTTAATACGGGCATTGGGCATTATGCTCATCCACGATGGCTTTAAATAGATGGGTGTCCATTTTGGGAAACGTCAAATGGGTCGGTTGGGCTTGGCGGTTGCCCAACGGATTGCGCAACCGGTGGACTTCGGTCGAGTTGCTTCGAGCCCTGCTAACCATCGGTAGACTACTAGTGTCTAGTACCCACTTCCTGAATCGGTCCGTAACACCAAATACGAGGGTATCACTAACAACACTCCTCAATATCTCAACGAAAATAGTATATTATTAATTCATTCCAATTATTACTCGAATTGCATGTTTTCTATTAACTTCCGATTAATTTCCATAACCCCCTCCAGGAAATTTTTCGTATGCCGTTATTCGTAGTATTTAACGGAAGTTTTAACAGTTTTTTTTAATTTTTATAATTTACTTAATTTCCGGAAATATATCGTTAAGGTTTTTAATTACTGTAATACGCCTTTAAGGTTTTAAAACTTTTAGTTGCTTTTTTAAATTTTTGTTATTATAATGTAAGAAAGTAATTTTAACGGATTTAAAATTAAAGGCTTTAAAAATTTTCCCGAATAAAGTTTAAATATCGTAAAAAATAGCGACTGTTTGGAAATTAATGGCCCGGAATTAATTTAAAACGTTTTTGTTTTTTTAGGCGTATATTATACCGTAAAAAAAGCCGTTGTTAATTCCGGGGCCGTTATTGGTTTTAAGGTTAATTAGCGTAAAAATTTCCTAATTATTTTCGGCTTTTGAAACGCTTTATTCGCGTTAAATAACGAAATACCTATCGTTTTAAAGCCCGAATGTATATTTCGGAAACTAAAGGTTTTTTTTAAAAATTTCGCGATACGCTTTTAAAAAACGTTATTTATTAATAAAAACCGAAATTACAAAAAAACCGAAGTTTAACGTTTATTTATAATAATATTACTTTAACGTAACAAATATCCCGATATTAAACGGCTGTATAATATGGACGTTATATAAAGGTATATACAAATAACGTATTTTATTTCGTTTGTATTTAACCATAAATTTAACCATAAATTTAACCGTAATATAAGTAATATATTAATTTAAAATAAAAAGTTTTTAGTCGTTCGGATTAAAAAGCTTTATTTCGGAAAAATATACCTTCCGAAGTTATTTAAACGTAATCTTAACGTTCGTTTAACCCGATTTGTTAACCGTATATTTTTATTTGGAAAAATAACGCGGGAATTATTATTTTTAAAAATAAATCCGGTAAAAATTATTACAGGTATTAATTATCGGCCGTTAACCGTAATAGTTTCGATTATCGTTACTTAAATTGTTATTTCGGAAACCTTTCGAGGTTTACGTTTTATAAAGGTATTTCCGATTATTTTTCCTTTTTTAATTTCGTTTTTTATACGCTTATTTCGTTTATATTTACGATATTTTCGTTTTTAATTTTTAATTTGCGGATAATAATTTTGAACCGTCGTTAAAAGTTTCGGATTTTATTAAAAAAGTTAAAAAACGCGCGGAAGGTTTTGAGGAATTTTTGTAACTTTTTTTGAAACGTTAAATACCGGTTAATAAAACGTTTAACTTAATACTTTTTAAAGGAATAAACGCTTTTATTCGTTTGGTTAATATATTCCGTTATTTAACGTATCTTAAAATTATACGGCGTTTTCCTACCAGTTTCCTCGTCCAATATCCATTTTGCCAGTTCCTTTTTTTGCAAAAAGCTAAGGGTTTGTTAGTGTTAATGGCTTTAGGCGTAAAATCTGGCGTTTTTTTTTTCGCATGGATAAGGTACTCTCTGTTATACCCCATTTATTAGCCGTGGCTTTCTGCTTAACGCCCGCAGCAACTTCTGCCAAGGCCTGTTACATGCAATACTTATCGTTAGGCCCCATTCCAAATTAAAGCTTCAGAAACGCGTTGTAGGTTAAGTAATTGGGGAGTGTTAATAAAAGGAGTGGGTGTTGAAGGAGCGAAAAATCAATTCAGGAAGTGGGTAAATTCAGGAAGTGGGCACTAGACACTATTAGCTTCGGTCGCTAATCGCGTTATCTCGTTGGCTAAAGTATGAGTGGTGCAAGAATAGGGGATCTTCAACTTGTCAGCCCTTGATGGTTTCTAATACTGCTCCATCCCGGCCGGCCTCTAGTTGGCAGTTTTGCTGTATTTACGAAATGGCTACACAGATTAGCTTTGGAATGTAGGTAATTGCTCAAGATGATTCAGACTAAAGCAGTACAGGAAGTCACCCGACAAAGCTCAGCCACCCGGTTTGGGCGATGTCAACTCTAACTCTATGGTGGTTGATCCGGCGAAGTCAGGCACAACCTTAGTATCGTACCTGCAGACTGAATATTGCTACACCACTCTAGCTTTAATCTATGCGCATTCCATTCACTTGTGAATGATAACATTCAAGATCCAGTAAAGACGGTCCCAAGCAGTATATCTTTTAACCTTACTTCCCACTTTACCTACACAACATTACTTGTTATTTACCTAGGCTCGCCTCGTTCATCCACATATTGCATCTATGGCCAACACCTAATTCACAGACCGTTTTTTTTGTACCTCTAAGTGATTTCGTTGAATAGGAGACAGCTATCTACCATGAACGCCTCGGGGGGTACCTTGGACTGTGGAGCAGCGGCCAAGCAGGAGAGATATGGTCCAGCTCCACCCACTTATCTGCCTGTCGATAATCGCACGACACACTCAGGTGAGCCCAACGATGCGAGGCTCACACCGGAAACCGTCGCGGAGCTCAACTCGGCGTTTTCCTCGCTGAACCTTCCGGCGACGGCGGCCGACGTCTCTCCCGACTCCTGTATAGCACATCTCAAACTCCTCTCGGCCTTCCAATATCTCAAGGAAGACGTAGGGTACACGGACGGTCTTTGGCAGCTGTTCGACTCCCGCGCACTCTCACCTCGTCCGAAGCCTCGCATCCATATCGGGAGAAGCGACGAGGAGGCCAGACGTGCAGGGGAGGATCGGGCTGCCAGGACCTTGGCTATGCTGCGCGAAAAGCGCTGGGCGCTCTATGTTGCTAGGGCGGTGGATCGTTACGAAGCGTGGTGGGAGTCTTTCTCCAAAGACCCCCTGACGGAGGCCGATATGGAAAATGATGATCAGTCGAAATATTCGGGCTTCACCGACGGTAAGGCGGCGACGCCGTTCGAGGGGTTAATGCTCCCACCGCTGGGTATAAGTTCCCAAGGCAGAACATGTTTATCCACCGACTAACAACGCTAGATGTCTTGCTTGTCTGGCACGCGCATATGCTCAATCCCAGGGCGTACCTAGAGGACTGTCTCCGGAACGGCCTAAAAGAGTTGTGGACGTCAGGGATCCCATGGAACTTGGTAAGCACAGCTATCGATGATAACTTCAACTACAGCGTTTCGAACGAATGCAAAACCGCCTGGGAAATGAATACAGGGAGAAAATGGAATAATATCGACGATGACGCGGCAAAGACCCTCGAATGTCCCATATGCAAGCATATCGTTCAGATACCCTGGACGACGTGTGGTGAACCAGAGTATACGGGAAACTCTAGTCGGCGACATCCCAGGCTTGAAGGTAAGGGGTATGGCGACGGAAACCTCGACGCCCGCTGCCCATGTTGCCGTTCGGTCATCAACCGCCAGTTGCTCGAATTCCGCAGGTTCGTGGAAGATTTTGAGGGCCTCGTGGCCTTTGGACGACCCATGCCCGGCACGATACTGAGCATTCAGACGGGATTGCCGACCAGGATCCCTCGAGCCCCCGAGGGCAACTCCTTCCCGCAGACGTTTCCGAATAGGCTACTGAAGAAGCATTTGAACCGGACCATTATAGATCTGGTCAGACAAAGCTCCTTCAAAAGTCCATCGATGGAGGATATTCGCCAAGCCCTGCAAAGCTCGCTCAAGCTTAATCAACACATTGCCTCCATTGTGGATGGCCAGTCGGGGTGGCGGGGCGTTCGTTATAAGCTTCCTTTGGCTCACACAAGAAAGATGATGTCGCGGTATTGGGGCAACGCCTCCTCTTTCGCACTAGACCTAGCGGGTGCCGTCCATCGGCAGGGAATTTTCACTGAAAAGATGCACAAGGTACGCCGCGCCTTTCTGTATCGCCCTGGTAGCCACTGACCTAAAAGTAGATCGACTGGCTCCACAGCCCAGCTGCGCGCGAGACTATGACTCGCCTTATTAGGAAATATAGGCGGTTCACAAATATCATGGCTCGCAACCCCGACCACCTTGTCGTCCCAACCCTCGATATTGATCTAGCATGGCACACTCAGCAGCTCACTCCTAGCGTGTACTTTGACTGGATGGTGAACGAGACGAAGAAATTCATCGACCACGACGATAGGGTTGACGAGGTCAAATTGACGAGTGCTTTTGAATGGACCAGCAAGACGTACCAGGAGGAGTATAAGGAGGTTTACTCCGAATGCACGTGTTAGTACTGCGAGAGCATCCGCGCAAGCCATGTCTCGTCGGTTGGGAAGCTTTTTGGCGTTTCCAAGAACCAGAAAGGTACGTCTCCTTTACCGCCATACCTTGGATGACATACAGGCCAACTCAGTCCCCCTCCCTACAGTATCCGATTTCTTCCACGACAGCGGACGTGCGAATCTCTGCCCCCCGGACGCAAGTGCCCATATCTCAGCCCATAACGCCGCCAGGCTGGATGACGTCAGCGGGTTGCAAGCTAGGATCCGCCAGCAAAGACTCTTACGCATGGAGCAGCATCTCGAGGAGAACTACAGGAAGGCACTGAAGCGCTCTCAGAAGAAGGGTCGAGAACTTCCTCCCTTCGAGGTACATCGTCATAACCACTGGGGCTACTCGTACACGATGTACGGGCCGTGGGTAAGCAACTCTAAGACCTCGTTTCAATTCCCCCCTTTCCCCGCTCTTACTCCGAAAACCCAGCTTATTCCTGGTTGTTGCACCCGCCGAACTCCCTGAATAGGGGAAGCCCGCTAACTCTAGGCTCACCCGACAGGCCTACCCTACCTACATGACGCCTGAGCTTTACGCCTGCGACCCAGGCCACGGCGTTGCCGGGATCGGAGCTGCCGGAGCCTGTGTGGGAGGGACGTGCGGTGGGGGTGCTGCCGCGGACGTCTGCGCCGGAGTCGATGCCGGCAGATGCACGAGCGACGGCGACCGTGGGAGCGTAAGTCCCTCTCCGTTATAGATCACTTCATTGCTGACCATGTTTGCAATAGTGCGGCGGAACGTCCGGAAGCTGCGGCGGAGGTGCCGAGTGTGGTGGTGGTAGAGGAGCTGGTGGTGTCTGCGGTGGCGGCGGCGGAGGAGGAGGAGGGGTAAGAGATCGCACCCTTCATCCGGCGCGAGGTTCGATGAACTGACTTCGTGATAGTGCGGCGGCGGCGGTGGCGGTGGTTAAGGAAGGGGGCCCGGGGTTCGCTTGCACCCCCTGCCCTTGATCATCGGTTATCTGACTTGATTACGCTGGGAAACCGCCCTGAAAATCTTGTGAGGCTTGCATCGTTGGAGGCCCCAGACCCGGATTCCTGTCCGAGACAGGGCTTGGCAAAATGCTCGGGAGCCGACTGCGTCGACTGACGAACGGGATCGTGCCAATTATATACATTTCCTAAAGCATTATAATTGCGCTGCTCTCTTCCCTCTGATGGCAGACCATCGGCGAGTATCAACGAGATATTGTATAGAATGCAGTGATTTCCGTACGAGTACCTTAAACCGCCTAGAAGAATTCGGCACCAGTACGTAATACTTGATGCTCATCCGACCCCTATTCTGCATTAAAGTGGACCAGACATCAACATGGCAAAAGCACCCTAACGTCCTTATAACTTCTTATTAAGGTATTATTTATAATCATATAAACATATCTAGCAATAGTCGGGCAAAACGGTACTTGGTATTATAATTCGTTGTGCACAGGTCGACGAGAATGACAGGTCAAAAACCAGGGCTCCAGGGCATTGCCAGGCCTGGCACGAACCATACTTACCTACACATTGACAAGGGTCTGGAAACGGACCCATACGGATGGACCGGATGGGCCGCATGCTTGTCTATTAGTCTAAATTCTTTCCTAATTGGGAACTCGGCTCCCAGCAAACAAAAGAAAGCGTCACAATAACCATAGTACATTCCCTTCGCAGGCTCGGTACGTTAATGCGAGGGCAGATTCAAACCAAAGTTAATGTTAGCAAGTTCCATAGCAGCATTTTAAGTTCACCAAAACCTCTATGTGACTTATCGGAGACAGTATTTTCAGTCACATGAACCTACACATGTTGTTGTTGTAGTATTTAACGCCAGGGGATCGCCGCGTAGCGGCTGTCCCGTAGCCTCCGTAGGGCATCTGGGCGTGCTAGGCTAGGTGTAGCTATGAAACTAACTAACTTACTCCGCGACAGAACCCATCTAACAAGTCATGTCCGTGGACGCTCCGCCTTTTCCGGCGGCTCACGCTGTATCCTCCCTGCGGCCCAGTGAGGGCTGTACTCAGCAGCTGTCCTATACTAATGTATGTATGTGTTGTAGGGGATATTGCCCGAGGCGTGGCCAGCTCAGCCGTATCTGTGGACGTCCGCCCTTCCTTCACGCGTGGCTGCGCATCTGCAAGTTAAAATGTAGTGGAATGGAACAAAGCAAAACAAAACATATCCCGACAAGACATATCCTGGACTCCGGACTCCCGTTACGGGTTGCTCGGGCCCTTGCGGCCCGACATCCGGTAGCACACTCCCTCGCAGTCCTGGTCCTCTTAGGGCTGACGAGCTCCTTCAGTGCGGAGCTGAATGAACGTACACATGGACCTACCATGGGATAATTACATAAAGCAAAGCCAATAGCCTGTTTTACCTTGCCGTTTCATCCGTTTCTTTCTTGCACTTACTTCTCGATCCACATCCTTTACACCTTACTGTAAATTTGATAGACATCATTCTTATTCACTCCCAGACGTTTGCGCAGGCTAAATTGGAGACCATTGGCTAACAGTCAATATGGCGGCCAACAACAGCACATTTACATGTTTCGCCAAATTACCAAAGGAACTTAGAGACATGATATGGATAGCTGCTATCCGCCCAGCTCAGCCGGGCGTACATTTCTTCACAATATTCAACCTGTGGGTCGACAGAGACCGTTGGGCTATAGGTGATGACGCCGCGGTTGCCGACCCTGAATGCTCCGACATCTCCGCCGTGGCTGCACCGTGCTGCAACAGATCGGAGCCTACCGCCCGGTCATGGACCGCTTCTAATCCTTCGACGTACCTGATCGATGGCGGCCTCCTAACAGCGTGCAAAGAATCGCGCGAGGCGATGAATAAGCACGTGAGGGCCGTCGAGGGGGGGCACAGGAGCGACCTGGACAAGAACTATGATCAATCAAAGGACCCCGATGCCGCTACGACCGCAAGCTTCCTACTAGATGGCGAAAGATGGTTCTTCAGAGTTAAGCCCGAGTTGGATCTTTTCATCGTCCAGCCGTATGACTTCAACTCTCTGGACGATTGGGATACTTTCGGGCACCATGCATACATATTCGGCCGGTGTCATGCGGGCCACATCGCATTGGAGTACGATCCTAAATGGGCCAGCGACTTAAGCTCCGAAAGAGGAGACTTTCCCAGCGCCGAGGGCGCTCTGGGCTGCGTCTCGAGGGCCACAACCGACCAAGCCTCTTGGGTAGACCACCTATGGCTCATCGACTATAGAATCCGCCGGCGCCCTGAAGAATCGCTACCAGTGGAGAAGCGACATATCTTTTATGGAGTTGGCTGTAGATACGTTGAAGTGCAACCGTACGATCCAGGATGGGACTGGGGCCCGTACGATTACCCTGATGACGTCTTCAGTTTTAAGCACAGTCTGGATGAGGATTCGCACTACGATGACGGTCCGGACGATTTTCAACGCTTTGAGAGTGACGGATACGCCTGGGGACCAATGGTTGGCATCCTCGCCTGCGAGAGGGATGTGTAATCAGCATAGCGCACGATGCTCGGATACCGCAGACCCTGTCTTTCATACATCCAAGTCCCATACCTATATCGGTCGGGCTGAGCCTGCGGTATCGGTTAGATAGATGACCGACGGCCGTAGGAGGACGGGGATTGTCATCGACGTCACAAATGAGTTGTTTCCAGCTGCTTGCTCCTTTCCGGTACGTTTATGAGATCTCTCAGAAGATACGTCGGGACAGTTGCTCATCTCTAAAGCTTATGAAAAGGCCCATATGTATTATAGGTGGCCCCGGCTTACAGTTAGCTGCTCCTGAAACTTGTCCCCTCCCTTCTTTAACTAAAGGAAGTAAGCGATATTCCCCTTGGGCGAAGTGGTAGTGGTGGGAGCCGTATTCGTAGTGAGTGCCGCGGCTTGTTCAAATAGGGGTTGGAATACGGGTGAGACGGCCGGCACATCTGTATATAAAGTTGTGTAGTTCCCCATACCTCGAGGCTGGTCTCTCAGTAGTGTATCGAATGACCATTCAGCCCATCTTGATACAGTTATGCGCGTGGTATCAGTTTTAGTGCTCGGGGCCTTGCTACGATTGATAAATGTTGGATCACAACCTTGACTATCCTTCACTCAGTGTTAGAAATTAATTGGGCTTTATAGGTTAAGGTCGATATATTCTAAGCTACATGATAATTAGCTGCGTCTCTGTGCTAGCTCTGGCCCCGTCTAGGCTACGTTCCCGGCAACATCACGTGGAGGTCACAGAGTCCAACTTCGTTGAGCACCAGGTTACCAATCATTGATGTTAAAGAACACTTTTTTGTTCATCACACCTACAAACCCCTATAAGTAATTATCCCAAAGGAGTGAGCCGAAGTGTCAGGTGAAATGGTAGTACGGAGTGAAAGACAGGAAACTAGCTATTAGGTAGCAATAGAGATGATCATTAACGCCTGTCCTTCCTAAATGTCCAAGGGGAGAAGCCCCCTATATATAGCCGTAAGACCCCTATCCAGGATGTTCCACCGTACCCCGACACTAGCACCTGACATGAAGGCCCAAGATATGTCTTCCGAACCTCGACCAGAAAAAGCCCAATATCCAAAAACACAACCCCAGGAAACCTAACGAGACGTCGATATCCCCAAACTGTTGTAATGAGCCACAGCACTGCTCTAAGCAGTCAATACCGGGGTTTGTCGGTGAGAGGCCTGCAGATTGATTAGTCATTATTCGATATCATTATCCGATAGGTTATTCGGTAGATATAAACGACATAAGAAAGGTTATGCTACTTACAGGCTCGCCCAGACGTGCTGGATCTTCAAAGGCAATGCTGTAAGCACTTACCGCCACTCCACTTGCCTAAAAAGAGTAATGTCAGCTTTGCCATTTACCAAATTGAATGGATGCAGACTAAGCCGAGGTATATATCACTCACCTCGACTATAACGTCAAGGGAAAGGGCCTTGCCCAGCTCGATCTATGTAGCCTAAGTGTAAGCTGCCATTCAGGGGCCTTCTGGTTCGTTATGCATTGGGGGTCTAGTCCAGCTTACCGGATTGGAGGGCTTTTGTAAGATATAACGTCAATTAATTAATTGCTCAAAATCATCCGGACACTTGTGAAATGTGTAAGGAATCACAGCATCCCACTTACAGCGACAGCGCCGGGACGACCCGGGTCAGCCTTAACACAATGTTAGTAGGCATCACACTGCTAGTTGCGGGATGATATGTTCAGTGCAAGGAGTCTCAGGGGCCACTAACGGCAAGGAGTGACTCGACTGCGGCCTAATTGAAGCGTCAGTTTTTAAAGTTGCGGCCGGTACGAGAAAAGGGACTTACGCGAGCGTGCGCCATCGACGCCTGCAAGCAGATGTCCCTAAGAACGCGTCCAAATGTATAACGGAGGATGATCTTATTTACCTCCTCTGAGGGTGCGGTCTATATTCTATTAATACGAACGACTCCGAAAACAAAAGCGATGCTTACCTCGGCTGCCTTGCTGTGTTCCTATATGCAGTGAATGTTTAGGAAGATCCTCTAAGCGGTGATAGGTGTTATATGCAACTAACCGCAGCCTTCTTGGTGTGCTCCTATACCGCAATTAATATTTGGAGATCGAGGTTGCGGAATGGGTTTTTATACCTGGAAGAGCTGGTATGCTCTCTATGGCCTCAAGTGTTAAAATGAAATAAACGGGAAATTCTGTAGCACATCAGTCCTTACCTGAGCCTTGGCGTATTGGGCCTAAATAGTTGTTAGCGCTTTGCGTCGTGCTTATAATCTTGTTCCATGTACCTACCGCTGCCATCTTTGTCTCGGCCTGCATTGTATTATTAATCAAACTTCCTCGAGGTTTAAATAAGCAGGCGAGTTTACCTCTTTTCTCGCAAGATGCCACTATACGAAGTTAATTAGGTATATGATCATAAGGTAAGCGGAATACCTGTACAAACCTCTTTGGTTCCTTTCTATAGACCGAAGATAGCTGCGCTTAGTAACGTTCGTTTGAAGCGTAGGTTATATACCTTACCTTGTATGCTTTGGGCTTCTCGCCCTCGTCTTCGTCGTCCGCAGGAGATCGCTGGTTATGACCAATAATGGTTCGAACTGTATCATGAATGGCTTATGGTAATGTTGGGCAAATTTGGGCCGCTGCGGTGGGTGAGGTAGTTTGGGCCGTTGAAGTCCGGATGAGTTTGACGAAAAACCGGGTCCTGGGCTTGGTTGTATGATATAGGATAATACGTTTATGCAAGGGCGAATCGACTGAACATATTATCAATTTGGCTGAAGGAAGACGTTATTCAAATAGGATGATGTGATGTCAATATGGTAGGTTTAGGTGGTTCATACAGTGCATGGCTGTTAGCTTGGTGCTAAAGATGAGCCAAGATGAACCACTTGATCACCTACAGGCACCTGTTGCCTTGCATTACGTCTAGACACGGTTTGGGATCCAAGGATGATGATGAGTGTGTGATTGCGCCTTCCTTGCACAAGAAACTCCGTGTCTGGCACAAGTGAGTATGATTCAAAACCATATCCGACAGAAGGTGATAAGACGTTAAATTTGATTTCTGGGCAACTGCCAGACTAGCCTGTTGCTACGTAATAACGGAAAGAGTGGCCCTGCTGTATGGATAAGTGCGAGAAAGGATGCATTGCTTCACTCACAGTTCAGCACTGATAAATATAATAAAAATGTTGTGCCTGACCCCTCCGGCCACCCCCCCCCCCACTACCAGTAATTAGGCGAAGTAGGAGAACCGAATAAGAAGAAGTACGGGTTGTATAACATATGATAAGTAAACCACGGATAATAAGATTAGGTAGTCATCATTATCCGTCTCTTAAAAAGAATAATCCCGGTTGGACTAAGTAGGTGGCGCCGAAGGGATGTGCCTCGTGGTCAGAGGTAGCTCATCCATCATGGCCAGAGCCTACGTTGGACATATTTATAGCATCGCATCTTGTAGTCAGAAAGTACAAGAAGGAAATCGCAGGAGACTATGAAGCATGCTGACGAAAATATCAAAAATACCATCCAGAGGCTAGAGACACAGACCATGCTGTAGAGAGGGTGGCTTATAAATCTGCGTGTTGCTTAAAGTCGAAAGGAAGACCGTCGATTGCTCATCACTTCATTCGAAGGTGGTCGTTCAATTGACCCGGGACTACCTATCCCGCATATGACCAGACAGTGGATATATCCAACTCCATGTATATATGTGCATATGTGTACTGCATCAGACAGATACCTAGGTAGCGTTGCTCCTATATAAAGTGCACCTGTACCAGACTCTACATCATGCAGCCAGTTAGCAGAAGCAGCAGCCTGTTCGTTTGACGTAATGAAAGTGAGAATAGTCAGATTCTTACCCTTGAATGAGTAATCACGTAATTCTGTCGTATGCACTTATAGAGAGGGGGTATCGAATGCGACTTGCCTCCAGTGATTCCCTTCCACAGCACCCGTGTTACTCATTTGCAACATTACGATTCACATAGGTAAATGACATCAGACTACCGGCCCAGATATTGATTCCAACCCCTATGATGAGTTGCGTAAGAATCGAATGCCAACTCCGGTTCTCCACCTAGGAGTCCTTGATCACTTATGGGTTTTGAAATTCGGCTTCTTTAATGTTTTTTGTCGATTCCAAACGCGAAGTCCCTGTAAGATTTGGGTCTGAAATTCTCTTTCTTCACCTCCCGAGGGACTTAGTGACCTCGAAGATGGCTTTGTTCACATAATGATTGTGTCCTATCCCAGATTATCGAAAACAGCTTTTGCTACTACCCTTTGTTACAGCCATGGGGCAACTCATAGAGTCAGGTCTCTCGCCAATCCGTTCTTCCATAATACGAAACTTAGCATTAAGGAGCGGGTAAATACACAAGATTAGCCTATTGCCTGCAGCATCGTGAAGCGGTATAAGTGTCGACGAGGATTAGAGCTAATCACATATCATACTCCAGCATTCGATATCAGCGAGGAGTCCTTATAGGATCAATACGCAGCCTTCCGGTCAGCGCATGAAAGTATGGCGAACAATATGCAGCCCTCCTATGGCTTCCCAGGCCAGCCACAACAGGCCGTGTTCAGCCCGTTCCGCCTGGGCCATAATCAGAACCTGGTTCCTCCCCCGATCCCCAATATACCGGAGGAGATTGCGCACTACGAGGAGATGCAGAGGATGAACACGCGGCTGTGGCACTGGCGCAACACGCCCGGCATCGTTAACGAGAGCGCCTACCCGAACTGGTACCTGATGCCGATTCCCTGGCACTACAGGGGAGCCGGTGAATCGCCGAGCGATTTCCAGGCCTGGGGCAGCCATTGGAACATGGAGCCTCTCAAGCCCTCAGACAGGGCCGAGGACCTCGACGCCGCGACCTCCGGAGACCAGCTGCCTGAGAGGGCCCGTCGGGCCTGGCATCGCCTCCAGGATGTCAAGCAGTTCTTCGGCTCCGGCGGCGCGACGCCCGGCTCCAACAAGACGTGGCACTACAAGAAGGTGCTCGGCTACGGAGGCAACGGCCTCGCCTGCCATTACCGCGTCGAAGGCGGTCAGGCAGACGGCCAAGATGTAGCGGTCAAGGTCCAGATTAAGGGCTGGAGGAGTAGTAGCTTAAAGAGAGAGCAGGAAATGATGAGGGTATGGTGTTATCTCCTAAACCTTTGGCATCCCGATCTATCTCCCCTACTTCCGTCTCTCCCCAGCCGGTTGAGTTGTGAGAACGTAAAGGGGAGCCGGGGTGTATTGTATATATGGACGAGTCGGCTAACAGCTGTGATCAAACGTAGAAACTCACCCATTCGAAGCATATAATCCAGGAAGTTCCGCGTGACCGTATTGGCAAGCGGGCTCGAAAGAGAATACCTGTGGATTGGACATCCCTCGACTCGAGTGACGAATACGATTCCAGCGGCGACGATGACGTCCCAGTAAGTCACATTTCTCAATGTTCTTTGTTCGTGTACCACGTCTTGCGAGTCCTTATAGCTTGACCCTACTAGCTCTATCAACCAAGTAGTGCCTCGGGCGTGGTTCCTATTTCTCTGTCTCTCTCTGTGTGTGTGTCTTTCTTTCTCTTTATCTCTGCTCGCCCGAGAACATTTTCACGCTGACAACATGGATTCAGCCCCTACCGCAGAAGGTGGTTACGCGCCGCAAAGACCTTCCGATCCGGGTGATAGACGATAAGCACTCGCGCTGGGACCGGACTCCCCCAATTTCAGCAAAGAAGCCTAGTCCTCCAGACGAGAAAAACTTCATCGTCCTCGAATTTGCGGAGCACGGCGACTTGAACAATTTCATGGGGAAAATGAACACGCAGGGCGGAGGAATGCCTCTGAGGATCCACTGGAACTGGTGGCTATGCTGTAAGTGGGCTCCCTTTGGGGTGCGATTCAGATAGGTAGAGATGTCGAGGTCTTGTGCTGACCCATGTCGGTTCGGTAGTGGTCAAGCAATGCGTCGCCATGGCCTACTATCCGAGGAAGTTCCATCCAGACCGTTTCAACGCCAACGGGCAGGATTTGGACGAAATCGTTCCCGACGCCTCTATCAGCTGGAGAAAGAAGAACATGGTCCATTTTGACTTTGATGTTTTCAACGGTATGTTACCGTATCCTCCTTTAGACGAGAGGTGGTGCCTTAGAGCTGACGCGTCTCCCAGTCTTCATGGGGGGGTTAACGCCTGGCGATGACCAACATTCAATAATACCAGTATTGAAGGTGTGTTTCGAACAAAGCCACGTCCTGCGATTTTGAGCTGAGATATGAATGTAGCTCGCGGACTTCGGTTTGGCGGAGGAGATAAAGCCCCAAAAGCGAGAGTATGTCGAAGCGACCTTCCATGACTTAAGAAGGGCTGCCTAACTGGAGATGCACAGTACCTACTATCTCGCGTATCGACGCCTGGCTAAATGGGCCTACTATGCCCCCGTACGCATAATCCCTCGCAGATACCACTCGACTGTGCTGTGGGAATAGACAGAGAGTAGCTAACCGCGCTCACGCCAGGAACAATTCGGCGCCGAATGGGAGTTCATCCCGGCAGACCGCAACGGGTCAAATATCTGCGACGAACGTGTCGCAGGGAACTACGGGTCCCACACGAACGTGTACTGCGCCGCACTGGTAAGGGGGAGAAAGGAAAAGAACAGAACCACACCCATCCGTCTTAGTTTTTGTACCAAGTACTAACGAGTGCCCCCAACCCAACTAGGTCATGATATCCGTTATAACGGGCTGCTACCCGCCACAGCCGCCGCTGCGCGCGATAATGATGCTCGACGACGGCACCGAGATAGTGAGCTACGGGAGCTTTCTGCTGGATGAGACCGTGTGGAGCATGTTCGACTTTGAGCTGCGTTGGATCCTGGCGCGCTGCCTGGCCCACTACCCCGACCAGCGCCCGTCGGTCGAGGAGCTGCTCCAGAACGCCCTCGCCAACACGGCCAGGGCCAACGCCGAGATGGACACCGACGACGACGTCAGGTTTTGGTACAAGGACCAGGTGCTCGGCGCCCCAACAACTCCGCAGGCACAATCTCCGCAGGCAGGATTTACGTCGGCAGGATACCCCCCCGTAGGGTCTCCACAGGCAGGATCTTTGCAAACTGCATCTCTGCCGGTATATTCGGTCGATAGAAGCGACCCGAATAATCCGAGAGTGGTCAAGAAAGCGAAGTCAATGTAGCCGGAAGTCGCCGCATCGGAAGGGAAATGTACGAGAACAGCGTGTCGTCCGTACCTATTGGGGATTCTGGAGCTTGGCACCACTTTAGATAGAGGCGGAAGGCGTTAAATGTTATAAATATAGTAGTGTATCATAAGTGAACATCATACCTTTGACTGGATATGCCATCATTCCGCTATTCTCCGTAATATCCAGGTCGGTCCCAAAAACTGACACAGGGCAGACAGTTACTTGTGACAGATACTCATTATCCCCATTATACTTCAGCCACAATCCGACTTCGGGAAGGTGGTAGCTTCTGCAAAAGCTGCCGCTGAATCGGAACGTCCCTTCGGGGAAGTGGAAGAGCCGCATGTAGGATGAGTTCATACAGCCCGTGGGGAACTCAATAACAAGGATGAGATTGTTGTTGTGCAAGTTACCGCGTTGTGAAACTGAGACTGTAGGTCTGTAGCTAGCCTGCTGTAGGGAGAAGTGTCTTAGCACTCCTTAGCGACTTTAGTGATGGCGACCAATCGGTAAGTCTCCACTAGCGGGCCCTAGTGCTGCGGAAATACCCACGGCCTGCAGGAACAATCTGATCTAAGAAACAATGACGTAGCGGGCACGTTTACGTTTGTAAAACGGTAAACTTTTAGAAGTTAAAGCATTCAACGCACACCTATATAAAGCAACCATGAATTCGAGTGGCGAGTCTCTTAGCGAACTTGGCCAGATCATTGTTCGTACGGCTTTTGATCTGCGATGAACCCACGCCCCCGATAGGCGCCATATCCGCTTTCCTGCACTTGGGTCAGTCGACATGGCCGGACCCGAAGACGTAACCGCCGACTGCGACAAGCGTGGAGCTATTTACGGCAACCCGGAGCAACTCGAGGACGATACTGATGATGACTACTATGTTGAAGAAGTCGACGATGACGAGGTCGCCGCCGATCTAGTGGGCGAAGAGGAGGAAGTGGAGAGCGACGAAGAAGAAGAGGCCAACGCTGAGGAAGATGAAGACGTAGAGGAATACGAGGTCGAGGATCCCAAATACGAAAAACTTGACGGACCTGACATAGATGGCAAAAGAAAGAGGGGTGACGAGGGCCGCGGCACGAAGCGCCGGCGGTCGTCCGCGTCGCAGACTGGCGGCACCTACAAGAAACTGAGGAACGGAAATGGCGGAGCAGCCAAGAGACATTCGAAGCTGGGCAACTTGAAGTCGAGTACGGCGGCCGCAGAGAAGACCGCAGCAAGCTAGCCACGAAGGACGGTAATCAGAAGGAAGCAAGTCATCGGGATTCCAATTGGGCGGTAGCCGAAAAGGGGGCCCAGTAGAGAGGTCGCGGAAATCCCGCCCCGGCTACGTTGATAACGAGGTTGCCGGGTTCATGGAAGCGGTGGACTTCGACAAGGAGTCCGCCCGGGCTTGCGATGAGGATTAGGAACGATGTGGGCAAGGTCCGCGTCCACCACAAGCCTGGTGACGTGAACATTTTTGCGGGCTAGGGCGGCAACACATTATCGTGTTTTGGCCAACCATGATGAACGACAACAGATGTCCTCCCCGGGCGTCCTAATACTATGGATGATACTTCGTGGGGGACGCGGTGTGGGATAATGTCCAGGGCAGCATCGTAGATTTGTACCTCGTCGCAGTCCCGTAGGAAGTGCTTGAAGGACTTGGCTGGGTGCCAGCCTTGATTGCCGTTTGTCGCATCAGAAGATATAAGCCTAAGACGCCGCCACATGCAACAATGTGGATGAATATGGACGAAGGACTTCAGGGTGTTTGGCTACTGCGCTACAACATTGCACTTTTTCTTTACAGAAGCGTTTACGCCACATGCGTATAAGACGGATGGACTATGAAACCTCGGGCCAATAGGACCGTAAGAGCCCATGATTCGGTACAGATCTTTCGTACGATCTGTTGCGTATGTTGCTGAGCGATTGGGGATGCGTAGCTCCATATTACGAAGAGAGGAATGTGAGATGTTCCATCGAGTTCTTGGGTAACAAAAGGCTACTTAGGATAGTGTCACATGAATGGCGGCCTGCTTATCAAGGGGCTAGACTAGGGGGCTTAGGGTAATACCTACTGTAGGATGCCAAGTATGGCCCGTGCGGCTCTATGGGGCCTTACAAGAAAACTCGAAGAAAACTTCAAATACTTCCAATGCTCTCCTTTACATAACACAAGTCCGTCCCAAAATGAGACGGACGGAACGGACAGAGAAGTCGTAAATGCTTCTCAAAGGAGACGAGGCATAATGTAGTCATGAGACGATGACTGGCGGGTTTGTTCCTTCTTTTCCTCAAATATCTACGCACTTTTAGCATCAACATGCGCGCAGCACCATACTCCAGCCACTCGGTTTCCCCCACGAGTCTTCACCCGAAGATCTTGATGCCGCGGCACGTCTTGTGTTACGGTCCCGAGAGGGCTCGGTGATTAAGAATGTTGTAGGAAGACGGTGATGATGTCTCTTCATCATCCCGTAAGCCTGCAAAGCTGCGAGAGTAACGCACCATCATGGACCATCATAGTCCACGCTCGTCTGGATGCATTTATGCGTTCTCCCACGCGAGCGAGGCTCCTAGAGCTCCAACATTTTACATTGCTCCGAAATCATCGCCGTAGATCCCCTCAACCGGGCTCCGGACTGGAATTTATGGGGGGGCCGTTCCCAACTCAAACGGCCCCGCATCCTACAAAAGTACATCATGGCCGCAAGTAATTACATGAGGTAATTGAATCATTACGACGTCACGTCATATGCTTGTCTGCAGTGAAACTATGCCGCTACTCCAAGGTAATCATCATAATGACTCGACTTTGCCTTCCATTATTCGTGGTTTCAAGTATACCGCCGTCGTAAAGTAATGCGTACCTCCTCTTTGAAGTTAGCCGGCCACTACTACCACTGCTCCTCTGTTCACCTTTCCCTCCTTCGGCGCTCTGCCCGGCCTCATCTGCAACCACCAGCACTAAGAAGCCGGCGTCTCGACCGCGTGCGACCTTTCCACGCATCGCCTAAGATGCCGTCGCCGTCCGATACCGAGAACAAGCACAAGCGCAGCACCAGCAAATTCTCGCACGTGCCGCTGAGCACCAGTGGCCCCATCGACTGCGCCGTGACGGGGACCGTCCTGCTAAACACCCCCTACTTCAACCGGGGCTCGGCCCACACCCTCGAGGAGCGCCATGAGTTCAACCTGACGGGCCTGCTGCCGCAGAGCGTGCAGACGCTCGAGCAGCAGGTCGCCCGTGCCTACCAGCAGTATTCGTCGAGGCACGATGACCTTGCGAAGAACACCTTCCTGGCGTCGCTCAAGGAGCAGAACCTGGTCTTGTATTTCAAGGTGAGATTAATTGAATTCCGTGATTGTCTGTCACAGTGTCTGACAGTTGCCGTTACGTGATTTGGGAATCGGTGAACCGGTAGTTGTGTGCGAGCGGTATGATGGCTAATGCGAACCAGCTCCTGCAAGACCACATGAAGGAGATGTTCAGCGTGGTTTATACGCCGACGGAGGGCGCTGCCATCGAGAACTTCTCGCGTCTTTTCCGGCGACCGGAAGGTTGCTTTCTGAACATCGATGACATGGACCGAGTCTCGCATGATCTAGCGCAATGGGGAAGGCCTGAAGACATCGACTATATCGTCGTGTCAGGTAAGGCTCCCTTGTTCCTATATTGATCAGCTTTGCTCGGTGAACTGTAGTATTAACAGATGCTGTTTTCTAGACGGCGAAGAAATCCTCGGGATCGGGGATCAAGGCACAGGGGGGATCCTTATTTCTGTGGCCAAACTGGTCCTTACTACGCTCTGTGCTGGTATTCACCCCAACCGGACCCTGCCAGTCGTACTAGACTGCGGGACGGATAATGAAAAGCTTCTTAGCGATGAATTGTATCTCGGTCTTCGCCAGAAGCGAGTGCGTGGGGAGAAGTACGACAAATTCGTTGACGATTTTGTTCAGGCCTGTCGGACTCTGTTTCCAAGGGCATATATCCATTTCGAGGATTTCGGGTTGGCGAACGGTGAGTACGATCATGACGCGTCCTGATATTGTACAGTTACTTACATACGACACAGCACGTCGAATCCTCGAAATGTATCGCCCAAAGATCCCTTGCTTTAACGACGATATCCAAGGTACGGGATGTGTGACGCTCGCTGCTATCATGGCTGCGCTGCACGTGAGCAAGCAGAAGCTAGGCGACGTGAGAATGGTCATTTTCGGTGCCGGTACTGCTGGTGTAGGCATAGCAGATCAGGTTCGCGATACCATTTCCGAGGAGAAGAGCATCGGAAAGGAGGATGCCGCAAAGCAGATATGGTTAGTGCCCTTTTTATTACGAAAGGCTGTGGTCTCCTCTGGGAGAGATATCTAAACTATCTCGCTAACGCATTTACACAGGCTCATAGACAAGCCGGGTCTCCTAACAACAAATACGGAGATGTCGAATGCACAGAAGATCTACGCCAAGGACGGATCAGAGTGGGAGGGCAAGGAACGCTCCTTGCTGGAAGTCGTTAAGGCAGTCAAGCCTCACGTCCTGATCGGCACATCCACGGTACCGGGGGCCTTCACCGAGGAAGTCGTCAAGGCCATGGCCGAGCACGTCGAGCGCCCCATCATCCTGCCGCTCTCGAACCCGACTCGCCTGCACGAGGCGGTGCCCGCGGACATCCTGAAGTGGACCGGGGGGCGGGCCCTCGTGGCGACCGGCTCGCCCTTCGACCCAGTGAAGGGGCCCTGGGGCCCCGACGGGTCCGAGGTGGAGATCGAGGTCGCCGAATGTAACAACTCGGTCGTCTTCCCGGGCATCGGGCTCGGCGCCGTGCTGTGCCGCGCCAGACTCGTCACCGACCGCATGCTCGTGGCCGCCGTGCGCGGACTCGCGGGCCTCAGCCCCGCGCTGCGCGACGACACGGCGCCCCTTCTCCCGGGCGTCGAGGAGGTGCGGCCCGTCAGCGTTCGCGTCGCGCGCGAGGTCGTACGCGCCGCCGTCGATGAGGGCGTCGCCACAGAGGAAGGCATCCCGGACGACCCCGACGAACTCGAGGAGTGGATCCGCGAGCAGATGTGGGATCCCGTATACCGCCCCCTGCGTCGCGTCGAGCCCGAGGGCGCCAGCCGCCAGGCAAAGGCCGAGCTCAAGGTCGTGGGCAGCCTCGAGAGGGTCGAGGATAAGGATGCTAGGCAGAAGAAGGCTCTGTAGGTTATTGGACGGTTGTAGGTGGAGGCGCTATTGTCGTGTGCCAGCTTGCGCCGTGGTTTTGTGGACGTAGCGGATGTATTGGGTGGGAAGGCAGGCAATCTCGTTTTCGAGGCCGCGATTGCGGACTCTGACTGTATACGACTCAGATGATGTTGATACCAGTATTGATACATGCCCCTGGGCACCCTATATCCCATGAAGCAAGTGCTCTTATACTAGGTTCCTATGGGCTAAAGTCAGCAACCATCGTAACCACCTAACCACCGCCTGCGGAACGGCACCAGCCGGCTCTCTTCTCGAGCGTCATTGGCATCTTCTAGTTATTTGGGTTGTGATTAGCTCGTCTGTCGGCCTTGGTATAAGCCAAACACCCCCTTCACGCACCACCCCCTTCACGCCCCACCGAAGCTTCGAGACATCCTAAACCCTGACCCCATCTTCAACCATTATTTAAACCAATCAAACAACGTTTCCTTAGAAAAAAAAATATCATTTTAATCCTTAAATTCTGGCGATTTTAACGATATGGGTATCGCTGCTTAATTACGTACTGCTAAGGCGATTAACGAAGTTGCAAATAAAAAGTTTATTCGGGCCGTCTTTAAGTTATATTAAGTTGAACGTATTTATTTACGCCGCAAAATTAAAGGCATACAAACCCGGGAGGAATATAATAAGAATCGCCAGAAAATATCCGAGGTTTTGGAAAACCGTTTAATTAAATAGATCGTAATTTAGGGCCAATTTAGATACGTTCCTTTTTATGTTCGATTTCGTACGTACGCATAACGGCTTTTCGTTAACTTTAATAACCGTAAATATTTAGGAAAAAAGTAGGTAACGCGATTTTTTTAACGCTATTAAAAAATTAAAACTTTTAAAAGTCGGGTTATTAATTATCGGCACTTAAACGGAATTACGGAAGTTATTTGTAACGTATTATTTAACCGGTTAATCTTATCGGAAATACGGAAAATATATTCCCGGAATAAATATAACGCCGACGAGTTCGGGATAATAAAAAATATGGGAAATAACTTTCTCGTATTCGGTAAAGCTTTTAAGAAATTCGTCCTTTTAAAGGATGTTTTTAATTGCGCGTAAATATCCGTTATAGCTTGTATTAACGCGGACGGACGCGTTTTTTTTCCGTTAATTATATTTAACGGCGTTAACGTATAATAATAATGGTTTCCCGATACGGAGAATTAACCGTATGAAAACTGATACTTTACGACGTTTTTAAATGGCTGGATTAATACCGATATTAAATTAAAGTGGTTGCGAAAAGTGTTTATTCCTTATACGAAGCCTGTTAACTTCCGGAAATGGAGGTTCCTTATTATCGACGGCTATAATAGCCACATTACTAAAGAATTTATGTGGACCTGCCTGATTAACAAAATTTATATCGTTTTTTTACTTTTATATTTGTCGTACGCCTGGCAACCGTTTGACGTAGGCGTTTTTTCCGTCCTGAAGCGTAAGTTCCGTTATTGGTTCCGGGAATGCTGTTACGGAAGGTTTTTGGAGATAACAGATAAGACGGATTTTTTATAAATGTTCGTTACGGCTTGGAAAAAGGTTATAGGGGTTTTACGATATATCAAATAAGGCTTTAAAGTAACGGGAATGTGGCTTGTTAATCGGAAAAGGGTTTTGAAGAACCTATATGTAATAAAAAGTAACGATAGGGAGAATGCACCGGTTGCCGGGTCGTCTGTTATCCCGTAACAGCCCGATTTTCTCGAACTAATTGCTTCCGTAAGTTTTAATATACCTAAATCTTCCAAGGATATGAAGGCCTTTAAGAAAGTCTTAATTAAGCTCGACCCAGCTTTCGGGAAACTTACCGTTCGGTTTTTTTCCCGAAAGGTAGGCAAAGTACTTAATTTTTTTAATAGCAAATTAACTGCTTTCGAAAATCTTAACAATTAATTAACTTTAGCCCTTAAAAAGGTACGTTCGAAAAAGTAAAAAAAGGTTGAAACTAATCCTAATCAAGAATTCGTACGGTTAAAGAACGTTAAATAAGTAAAGGCCGGGCTGGAGGGCAAAGCGCAAGGATCCTTTTTTGTTACTCCGCAAAACGAAGCTAAAAACGAAGAAGGGGAGGAAAACGATTATGATACTGATGATCCTGATTATATAATAGTGCGATTACGTTAAAATCCGAAATGGATTGTTTTAGTGGTTGTTGAGTTATTGATTTTTGAAGAATTAACTGATTTGGGGATAGCCTTAAATTGGCGGTGGGGTGTGAAGGGGGGGGGGCGTGAAGGGGGGGTTTGGCTTAGTCTGGGAGTCTATCCTCCCCAGCAGATATTCGGCTAGGTAGAGATCCGGGTGCTAGCTGAAAAGGCAGTGGTGATCAGATATTGGCATCACGCAACAATCAACGTCAGATTCCCCGAGCCTGGTCTCGTCCACGGTCTTCACGGGCGACTCGGTGAAATTTCCGCTTCTCGTCCTCCGCATGCCACCCGTTCCCAGAGACGGAAATGGAACGTCTTTCAAATCTTTACACGGGAACTTCGGCAGAAACTCGACCGATGGCCTCCAAAACCGAGGTGCCGGAAGAGAGACACCACCGCCGCCGCCGTCCTCGAAGAACGCGTTCCGGGCCCTCGTTCGCTCTCGGGCGAGTATTTTCTTGGCTTCATTGGAACATATACATATTATTTCAAATTGGGTTGGTTTGTAGTGGCCCAGCTGCATCTTACGGCTGGCTGGTTAGACGCTTGGAATACAAGATATAGGGATTTCGTAACTGAAAAATTCGCTGTAGTGTAGAGCTGGAAAGCAGCGTATCCGCTTCACCAGTGTACCAGACCCTTGAGCAACTGTTCCTCCCCGTGTCTGACATGGAGCAAGTGTACGCTGAATGGGACAGACCGGCCGTGACACGAATTATCCAGAACCTGGTAGTTCCAGTAACATGGGCATACTCGAGAATAACTTCAATTCACGTCACCTAGCACCAAATAAGCCGACCGGACATAAAAACTACTTGACTCCGATAAACTCCCTCCTTTCTCAAACCGCACTAAACGGGAGCCCTTATCCTTCCTTTCCTCGGGCATAGCATTGCCCCGTCCGGGGACACGAGAGAAGACAAGCCCCCACGGACAATAAAGCCGGCGCGTCACTCTCAGATCAGACCCGCGCGGGCCGCCTCGCCGGCGCCCTCATCGATGATGGCCTCAGCCTTCTGCTTGCCTTTGCCGAGGCCGCCGTCACCGACGCCCATGCGGCGCGCGACGTACCGCTGCGCCAGGACGCCGACGCTGAGGCTCAGCGCCTCCTCGACCCACTCGGCGACCCACTCCCGCGGGTCGACGCCGCCGCTCTCGATGATCTCGCGGATCTCGTCCGGGACGCTCTGCTGCCGCCGTTGCTGTTGAGGGCGGTCGTCGTCGTCGTCGTCGTCGTCGTCCTCCTCCTCCTCCTCCGTCATCTTCTTTTCGCCGCTGGCCGACACATTGGATGGGCTAGGGGCGTCGAGCCACCGGATCCAGCCGGCCGGCAGCGACTGGCTGACGGTGCTGTAGACGATCTCGTGGACGGGGTCGAGCACGTAGACGGCGAAGCAGACCTGGGCGTCCTCGGCGGCGGGCTCATCGTCCGACTCCTCGTCCGACTCCTTCTCAGCCTCAGCAGCCGTGCTGCCGGCGAAGAGCGCCGTGTCGGCGTCGAGGCTGATGGCCTGGACCGCGAGGAAGATGTCGCTCGTGCGGACGGGGTTGTCCTCACTTACGGGCTCGAGAGCGCGCTTCTGCGCCTCGGCGATGCCGCCCCTTTGGGCGAAGAACTCGTTGGCGTAGCTCTCGGCGCTAACGCGGCATAGCTTGGTCCCCTCGAGCAGGCCCTTGACCGCGCCGAGGTCGCGGGGGGCGTCCGTCTGTCGCCACCAGGGGCCGTCCCGCCAACCAGCGGAGCTCGATTTTCCCTTGTAGAAGGCGTCGGAGCCGCGGCGGGCGGTGCTCTCGTGGCCGCGCTGGACGACCAGCAGGTCGCCTCCCTCCACCTGCGACATGACGCGGCTGAAGACGTCGTGGATGAGAGGGTCAAGCGACGGATATCCAACCAAGTCATGGGTGATATGGATGAGGAGGCGCTCGTGCGACGAGATGGGAGGCGCCAGAGTATGCATTATCTCAGTCAACGTTGGGAGCGCCCGGTGTCGCAGATCGTCTCCTAGGGTTGTGATGTCAGCTAAAACGCCTAAACAGTTCGAAGTGGCCAAAGGGTCTCTCCGCAATGAATCTGAAGAGAATGCTACGGAAGTGGAACTTACCGAGTCCTCTCAAAGCCCCAACATTTCCTCTGACCTGCTCGGCCCATTTCTTCGCCTCCTCGTTCTTCTGGATTTCTTTATAGGCTGCCTCGGCCTGCTTTATAGCGGCATTGGCAGTAGCGGATGCAGTCGCGAAGATACCACCCCACCAGCCACTGCCGCCGCCGCCGCCGCCGCCACCGGTGGAAGCAGCGGCCGCAGGGGCGGATGTCGTCTGTTCGACTGGACCTTTCTTCTCGGACTCTTGCAGCTCGGAGCTAGTGGCGCTTGGGGTGAAGCTTGCGTGTAGCGACCGAGTGCTCTCGGCCGACTTGCGGGGGACATTGGTCGGCCTATCCTCGGACTGTCTCGGCGGAGGAGTTGCTGTGCTGGTTCGTTTTAATGCGGCCGTTTCCCTAAGGCGAGGAGTATGCGGGCGCGGCGGTTCCTCTCCAAGCTCGTTCTCGAGTTCGGCAAGGATGTCCTGCTGGGGCTTGTCGCCGCCTCTAGGTTTAGGAGCATTAGACTTGGCTTTGGTGGACTTCTTAACTGTGCTGTCATCGCCAATGTCCTTGAAGAGATCTTCAACCTCGTCGTTCTTGGCTGGTGCCTTTGTTCGCTTCGCCGACATGGTGAATACGGGCGGCTTTCTGTCTTTGGTTGCCGCCGATGAGCAATGGACTGTGTACTAGACTCTGCAACGAACGACTACGAAGCCGTTGAGTTTGGGTAGCAACAAAATGAGCTTTGAAATGAGTACAGACGGAGTCGTAAACATGCGTATGCTGACTTAAACGATATAACAATGAGCCCAAGCTTGGAGGGCCACTGTAAGCTCTGTATCCAGAAGATGTATGCGGGCAATATGCTCCTGGTGGAGGCCGACCTGAAGAACAAAGACGAAACCAATACTAACGTTAGTATGTAGGCAGATCTTCTCACGTGAACTGAATGGCTAGACCATCAGCGGGGTTATATTGTCGACCTCCCTGGCAAGGGCGTCGTTGGCAAAATGGTGTGGGATAACTTGAAGGGACGCCGGACTAGAGCTTTACAGATGGCACCACCATATGATGAAGTTCGAAGTTGGTTGGGTTACGGAAAGCTTGTCGTCACTAGACGGGGGTTGACGGGGGCAGACGGGGCAGACCGGGTGGCACGCATTGTCCCGAAGGGGTAGCATAAGAGTCTAGTACGAATCCGGTCTAGTCTTGCTTCCTATGATAGAAACTGTATTGTCCAATTGGCTGGAACGTCGTTGCCCAAAAAGCGCTAAGGGTACCCATGTACAAGTGAGTCGGAGTGGCTGGAACTACGCTAGTCCGTGGCTGGTGAGCTTCGAACCTCCGAAAAACAGCAGGAAATGTCAATAATCGCATGCAGGATGAGACAGGAGAATGCGCCGCGCAAAAATAAAAGATCATTGTCTTTTGCCCTTCTGCTACCTTGAGGAAATCATGAAGCTGATGTGCCGTCTTCTCTACATATCTCGAACGGATTGATCATCTTTGGACATTTCAGAGGATGCGTTAACAGCCTTGCGCGCCAGCTCATCAACTTATACCAGATCAGTCTCATCATTCGCCTACTATCCCCCTAACGTAAGACGCACCGAATTTAGCAAGACCACCTCATCTTTCCCTGAACGGCTTGCGGATAGCATCCGGAGGAACTTCACAGAAACTTTCAAATATTAATGGGCTACTAGGTCAAGGTAAGAAAAATGACTTTATTGTTTTCCGTCTAAGCACCCATCTCTGCTTGGTCTTATTCAGCCTCCTTCATGCGAAGAGCCATCATCCACTAATTTTCGCCCTTGCAACATGGCATTTCTTACTACCCTTGCCTCACTTGGCCACCCACTGACGAAACACCAGGTCCTCCACATTCAAAACATCCGCAGTGCGCTTCCCAACAGTCGGCGTCTTCTAAATTCTTGATTATTCATTTGCCTTCTTGTGGATTTCCTCATAGCGGTCTGCTTATATCGTCATTGTATTAGCAGAGTTTCCCCACTTACATAATCTCCGACCAAAACTTCTCTTTGACACCATCTAGTAGGGTCACTCGCCATACAATACCACTTACACGCGCACAATTCCATCACGAACCACCATGGATTCTCCTGCTTCTCGCGGTAGAAGGGGTTCAGCAGCTAGGAAGAGACATTCTTTCCCGGCCAGGTCATCGTCCCAAAACCTCCCGGAATCTGTAGATCTGCACCCGTCTAGCACCCCAGCTGCGGAGATGCACTCATCTTCATTCACCTTTGAAACGCCCAGTCCTTCAAATCTGAGAGGTACTCGCAAGCGCGGCCGTCAAGTGGAAGGCGCCGATTCTTCCCCTGAAGACGCCGAAACCAAGGGCGGAAGGTCGCTGCGAAAGAGGACTCGCGTTGACTACAGCTTTGATCAACTGGACTATGATGAGAACTATGGTCCTAAGTCAACGCCTACTACTAGCCGCCCCTCTCTGAGGAAGAGGAAGGCTAGCTCTGCATTTCACGATGACGAGTTGGATGAGGAAGCCGAGACCCGTGCCAGGAGACGCGCCTCTGAGCAGCCTCCGCAGTCAGCACCTCGTCGTCGTGGCCCTGGCAAGAAGTCTAACGTTGGCATACCACCGTCATATATGCCGGATCCCCAGATAGATGACGTTGAGGTCAAAGACACCATTGAAGTTGGAGGCCATCACAGCTCGCACTCTGATGAGTCTTCACAGAGACGTGCCAGTTCCAGCTCATCTCAAACCGATTCGAACCCGCCACAACAGAATGGGAGCGAGGATACTGTGGTCGTCCAGGAGACACCTAAAGTGCCCCATCCTCCTGGTCGTGAACCAGCTAGGAATTCACTTAAACATAAAATTCCCGCACCCGAACAGAAAGCACCGGAAATGAAAACTCCTCAGAAGGATCAGTCGGCAGCTGTCGACCATAGCCTAGAGGATGCCGACCCTCTAGAACATCTTACTCCCTACATTGACGGCGCCGTCACGCTTTATCCTGCCATCCGATCTGAAGCAGAGCCGGATCCTGAAACAGACATGGCCCAGGAAGATGCAGCGCAGCCGGAGGAAGCGATCGACGATGCCGCAGACGGAGTGGAAGAGGAGACTCCAGCAGGCACCCCGCGACCAACGGAGACTCGGGCTAACTCACCCGCCCCAGACAGCGACGTCATTGATATCATACCTCCTGTGAGGAAGCAATATCCATACAAGCAAACGAGACCGGCATCCGAATTCACCGACTTATTCACTGATATCAAGTCGCTATCGCAAGGCGAACTCCAACGAAGACTCGAAGTCGTCAACCACGCTCTTGTCGCTTGGCAAAATGAGTACAATGAGCTCCGGAAAATTACTGATGATGAGGACAATGCACAGCGTTACAATCAAGAAGAAGCCGCGTTCCTGCATCGTCAAAAGATGGCCATCAGCAAAGACCCAGATGCTAATCCCGTCCAAAAAGAATTTGTCGTTCGAGGTATCAGAGCTCAGAAGCCAGATCCGTATATCGCTTATGCGAAACAACAAGACAGGATCATGGCCAATGCCTACCTCTTTGAGTATGACGATAGAGAGTCGAAGATTGGACAACAAGACCCGATCGCGCAGAGAGCAGGTATCGGCAAGGGTCGATTACGTGACCGCCCCAAGCAGACTGCGAAGGCTGCCGAGGCCGATGACGCGAATGTCGTCCACGGGAAACGCCCTAGAAAGGCTCCAGTATTGTTCGACGGGGGTGACGCCACTAGTAGGGCCTCAACTCCGGTCCCAGTGCCTGGTCGCCCACGCCGCCGGGCCGGCCAAGCCACTGAGGAGAATGGTGATGCTCCGCCCGCGTCACAGAGCTCTCAGCCGCCTGCTCCTCCGGGCTCACAACCGCAGCATGCCGAGCAGGAAAAGGAAAAGGAAAAGGAACCGCCCAAGAAGCGAGGAAAGGGAGGTCGACCCCGAAAGCATCCTCTTCCGGCGCCAGTTCCTGAAGAGGATCCCGCGCCCGCTGCAGACGTAGACGCAGAGCCTCAGCCACAGCCAGCAGCCGCTGCTCCTAAAGAGAAGCGGACCCGGAAACGTAGACGTAGGGCACAAAACGCTGAAGATGAACCAGCCGAAAATGGAACAACGCAAGAGGCTCTGCCCAAGCCGGCAGCCCCTCGCAGAAGGAACCATGGTATCACGGAAATTTCTTCCGGTTCTTTCTACACTACTTCTATAGCATCTACCGCAGCGCTCGAAGAGTCGCGGCCGCGAACTTCGTCATCCACCGCGACCGTCTCCACCGTAACTTCAAACTATCAACTCAGGGAGAAGCGGCGCACGAACTTCTCCTCGTTCAGTGACGGCGGCGAGCAACAACCCGTCGTCCAGGAAGAAAAGGAACCCAGACCCAAACGCGTCAGACGGGCGCCGAAGAAGATCCAGACCGAGGATTTCGCTCCCTTCCATGAGTCCATGCCCACTCTAGCACCCACTCTGGCACCCGCTCCCGCCCAACCCGCCGTGGCCGCGCCGGCCGTCCGGCTGCCGGGCCCTCCTCATGTCCCTCTGGTGCCCAAGCCGCCCCCGCGGATCAAGATCAAGAACTACCACCACCCCGCCCCTGCTTCCGGGCCCACGTTGGTACTGTCCTCCGAAGCATCATCGTTGCCGCCCTCCTCCACGGACGCCACGCCGCCGCTCTCGACTAACGGCAACGGCAATAGCGCGGACGGCGCGGACGCCGCCGGAGATCCTCCAAAGGACTACAACACCATGACCAAGTCCGAGAAGATGTCCTACTCGATGAAAGGTGAGTCTTTCTTCCCTCTCCCTCCATCGAGCGCTGCGTCTCTAAGTGGATGACTGATTACTAACGCACCGCTTACTTGTTTAGCCCGGTGGGCCTCCGGATCGATGAACCCGGCCGTCGTCAAGCGGCGCGCCACCCTGGCAGCTAAGAAGCAGGCTACGACGAAGCCGCTCGCGCCCGGCCAGCAGCAGCAGGGACCCGACGCACCCGCGATAGCCCAGTAAAGAAAAGGGGAAAATATGAAAAATGAAAAACGAAAAATGAGATACGCCGTCGTCGCGCCTTGATGGATGGCGTCAAAACGCATCGTCTTTGTTTTCAGCCCGGAACTCAAACAGTTGCGCCTCCTCCTGGATGAGGAGGCCGAGATGGAAACCCACTGCGTCCGTCTGGCTGACGATACTTTTTTATTAGTCAGGACGAAAGAGACGCCGATGGAAAAGCTCCTCCTGGATGGGGAGAGGTCGAGGTATGGAAAGCCCACGGCGCCTATCCGATCACGACGCGCTATTACCCTAGTCAGGGTGAAGAGAAAGATACCTATGGAAAAGCAGAGAGTCAGAGATCACATTTAATAGCCCCAGCGAAAAAGGATGTTTCAGCATAATTGGAGGACATCTAGAGGCAAGCGGAAGCGGCTGCCACGTACATACTACACGCATACATAATCATACCCAGATACATATAATGAAGTTCTGCGTTCACCAAACATACCAGTGAAGCCCTTCTCGTAGTGAAGGTGTTGCCGGGAGTATATCGTGGTACTACTCGTAGAAGCTGGATGGCCCAAGTGTGACCGGTGGATACTTGGTGGCTTGTGTTGCTGTTCTCAATTTACCTACAATAAAGAGGAGATCTCAATGCCCCTACAGCCAGATAAACAAGGAATAACAGTTGAAAGCTCAAATACTGAGGCAGTTTTTGTCGAGAGGAGCAAGGAGATATCAGTAGCCACATCCCCCATAGACCACTCATCTACGTACTCGACGACGTTACAGCCCCTGCCTTCGAGTTCTATCCAGCCTCTCCATAGTTACTCTAACGGCTGCCCCCGGTCGTCTCTAGCGGCAATAGTCTCCGCTCGCCTGAGCCCGCCGGATGACATTACCACCGTACTCCAGCTATAGTCCAGAAGATTCGTACCCCTTTTCCCCGATGTGCCCGACTCCTGCATCCATTCCGGCTTTGGGCAGGTCGTAGTCTCGTAAAGTGGCTGATCCCGGAGCGCGGCAGCTGTCCGAGGAATGCGGGGGTATTAGCTTCGGGAAACGGAATCCGGCCGTTGAGCATGTGGTCCACGTCAGATAGGATTTCGAGTCCAGTGAACAATGTGACGACTAGTAGAGGAATATGCAGTCCATGTGACCGAGCTGAGAATGATCATCTTCTGCTAGATCTTTGCAGATCTTTTTAGAGGCTGAGGAGTGTAAGAGACAGGGAAGGCTCTGAGGTTGGTCCTCGCTGGGCAGGCTACAGTTGGATCGTAATTAGTCGGTCGTCTTCACCCACACTTATTATTATATCATATCAGCATTACACTCCGACTTGTCCATTAGACCGTACAGAGTTGGCAGATAACTTAAACAAGAAAAGGCAGTATCGAGAACAACGCTTTACCATTGGCGGGGGATCATCTACAGGGTGTTCGAAGCTTGTCGTATTATTACTTACGCGATGCCCGCGGCATATCCCATAAGTTTGTGGCTGAAAGAGCCAAGTGATTAGTATGCTGTTTGGACCAATATTCCCTGTCTTGTTTACTGTACTGGTAGAGCCCGACATCGCCGTGGATAACCACTATGCTACCATGAGGACCCTGAGGTGCATCGCTGCCATCATTGCAGCGATTCGGATGAGTATAATGGTGTATATAGCTTTGCCGATTTGTAATTTGGACGGGTCATGGAATAGAAAATAACGGAATTGTTAGATGTATCCACAATATTTTGTTTAACTTTACCAGGAGAAAACGGTGCAAGGTTAAGACGTATAATTACCTATACCAAACTCCATTGACGAAATGAAACCACTTGCATTATTGCCTTTGGCAGTTGGGGGAGCAGCCGGTAGCTGAGTACGTGCGGCTATGGCTGCTGCTGGACGTCGAGCGGACATTAATAGTCGGAGTGGGAATCCTGGATATGAGTTCCTCACATGGTGAATAGCTAAGTCTCCGTTCAAAACACTCGAAGCTAGTATCTCCTGCAACCCCATGGAAGACACTGTGAGGGAAAAGGTCCACATAGTTCGGGCGTTCAGGGATTAAGTCGGATGACTGATATCTCCATAACTGCATGCGTCCCCGAATACTAAATCGACTGCTCTGATTATTCGGTTATGAGGTTGTAAATAGAGCAATTGCAACAATTATGTATGGTAAAGACATAACTAAACTTAGTTAATTATATCGTAATTTGTTTCTCGTCCTAGGCACACCAAAAACCCGGAAAGGAGCCGCTTGCTACAGCAACGAAAGACAGTACCGTAGCTGTAACCTGCGCTTACCTCGTGCCAGCTTGTCTAACATACCACTACCAACTCATTCCAACTAGTCCGATAATTCACTCAGGGGTGGGTGGTCATGTTGAAATATGGCAGTCGGGAATGGAAGGTTATATAACGGGACCGGAATAACGATAGTAGCCGAGTATCTAGTTATTATATATACGCATGCCTAAGGTGTTGTCTGAGACCGAGGTGCCTTTATAATGCAAAATATGGCATTACTCTTTCAGCCAGAGACGGAGAAGCAGACTTTGGGTTTACTAGTAGTACTTGGCGGTTAGATTAAACTCCAGATACGTGGTCTTTCGGGAACTGTCGCTCCTAGGCCCCGAGAGCCGCCCAGTTGTCTGTTTTTGTTTGTTGGAGGTACGCTGTTCCACATTTCAAAGACCTTACTTTGTCATTATGAAAAGAAAAACTAAGATTTATGAGGACAGGATTCGATAATCCATTCGTGCATATTAGTAACCCCTTCGTTTACCACCACCTTGCATGATGACATCCAACTAGGGCTGGGCGACGAGTATTCCTGCGACTAGTTATTCATGTCCCCCATAGACGGTTAGCTCCAGCGGTTCTAATCTTGCCTTGAATCGACGATATAGCCAGGTTAGATACGGAGTACTAAAAAGACATGAATATTGCACAAGTAAAGCCGGTTGGCATAAGTCGCAGGGCACAGATGGTGGTTGCCGGGGACGGTCTGGCACTCGGAGGGAGATGTAACCATAACCGCAGGGGCTGATCGGAGCCCCACTTAGTCCGAGACCCACCTTGACAAAGCCCCTGGCGCCATACAGACTCGCGATCGAAGAGTGAGCACTTGGGCAGCTGCTGGACCATATCTGGAGCACATAAAGTTATAATACGATTTTGTTCACCTGCCTCTGCGTCTTAATCTACCAGCGACCCGTTCCTGATAGCTTATAAGTCATGATATGTGACTAATGAGAGCGTAGCGGATGTGTACGTATCACACCGAACACCATCATAAGTTAAAGCTACCGTCTAATATCGGAACTGAACTTTTTCTTACTATCCAGGATGCTACGTTTTTGTATATGGCTCCTTTACGCTCCATAGCCGAAATGCAAAGTGACCAGTCCTCAGACACAATATCTACCTCCTCTCGAACTAATCGTGGTAGCTGGTCTATGTTTCCCAATTCGTGGCTTGTCGTCGTTAATCGGTTGTTGATTCGCCGCACTCAGCGCACCAAAAGCCAATTAACATCACGACACCATCGCTGTTGCTGGCAATACGAGCCATAACTCGGCGGTCTCCTTGCCGACGGGGCCGGTAATGGCAGAGCCCTTCATCTCACCCTTGGGGTTGACGATCTGGAAGCCACTCTGTCAGCATAATTCTCCACAAGACTTATTCGAGAAAAGTGTCTCGGTACAGAAAGACACGTGCGCTTCCGCGATGTAGAGCCTCCGAAGCGGACGCCGCTACCTTGCGCCTTTCCCCCAGACGACTCCCACGCAGGGGTTCCATAAAATGAAGCCATCACTTACCACACCAGCGTTGACTTCAAAATACAAGAAGACACCGTCGGATCGCTTCCAGGGCTTGGACTGCCTGACGATAACGGCGGGGTGGACCTTCTTGGGGAGCTCAGGCTTGCCCTTCTTGAAGGTGGCCATGACCATGTCGCCAACACCACCAGCGGGTAGTCTGTTCAGGCGGGCACCGATACCCTTGACGGAGATTATGTACAGGTTTCGGGCGCCGGAGTTGTCGGCACAGTTCGTGATAGCGCCGCTATTCCTCCGTTAGCTAATGTTCGGAATTCGAGTCGCGAAACCTTTATGACTATGCAGGCTCCATTCGAGGTCTTCTCGTTGACGTACACAGGTAGACCCAGCGTCTTACTTTCCCACCGGGGGCACCACGCCTATGGAGAAAAAATGTTAGTAAAAGTCCCTCGCCATGGTGAAACATGAGCCCGGTGTCTTTGTCGTCCTCCAAATATTCTCCAAGCGAGTGCACAAGTCGTTGAACACCCTCGCTTCCGCATAATCGCGGGGCACATGTCGCTCTTTCAGTATTGTCCACCTAAGCCCCCTCTTGCTATCCCAAGCCCAGCCCGCCTTTGTCCCTCAGCCACCCCACGCCAATTCCTTCCACTTCCAATTATCTCTCGGGCTCAATTCCTTGCCCTGGAAATCCTGAAATGACTTACGAACTCTTGGCCATTGCTGTTAACTTGTACGGGAGCGGAGCGACGATGTGGTGATGGGGCGGTGCTGGTCGTGTATTGTGCAGTTGTCGTTTCGCAAAAGTTCGATGGGGCTCCGAAATTCTTAGGTTGTTTCCTGCGGGTGGGTGTGCGCTGATCCCTGGAGGTGGTGTTTTACGGTTCCCCCGGCTGCACTACGCCAGAGGACAAGGTGCATGTGACTTATGATAGATAAGCCTTCCACACCAGCCCCAGCCAGTCAGCACTGCGCTCCAAATGGAGAGTATGCTTGCGATGTAGCTTAAACATCCAGCGACTACGTAATAGCTTGGCTTTCGCGCAAGTTGCAGAAGGCGACGTAGTGTTTGCTGATTAGAAATAGAGGTCTTGAATAGGGGTTAGCCGGAAGCCAAATCTTGCAAGTGGGCTTTGAGCCTACAGAGTGCAGAGCTGTGCGCCTATGGAATGTAAGAGACTGATCTAATGAGCTGATTGACACACAGGTACTGTTCGCCTCATGTAGCTTGCTAAGATAGTTTTTCGTAGTTTCAATGGGCATGGACAGGTAAGGGATCCATTAGGCCTGGGTTTCGAATAGACTAAGAACCATGCCGCCGTCCTCCAAAATTTAGGTTGTCACAGACAGCACCTGTACCACGTTCTAGAACACCTAGTAGGGGCGCCAATGTGTAAGTCAATTGAAATCGACTCCATGCTACTCGTCTAGTAACTCGAGGATCTCGAATTCAATGATGCAATATGCGCCGACTCGTCCACCGAAATACATTAAGGGGCAAAATCAATGATCATCCCTCTCGGACCACGGTTTCACGCCCTCAAGCAACTTCAAGTGCAAGTCGTGATCCCCGGTGGCGTCCAGCAGCTTCTGGAACACGTCGTTGCCGATGCGGCGGAAGAAGATCAGAAAGCCGGCCCAGATGAAGTCAGCAAAGCTGACCTCCTTGCCCATGAAGAAGGGCCCGTGGGCATTCTCGCCGAGCAGGGCGGTGACCTTGCGCAGGTGGGGCTCGGCCGCCTTCCAGGCCTCGTCGCCGCCCCTCTCGCGCGCGAGGCGGTCGAGCGGCATGCCGACCCTGGCCTCGCGCGTCTCGTACCAGTACGGCTTGCTGGCCTCGTTGAGGAGGCGCTCGGGGACCAGCGGCAGGAAGACGCCGACGAGCGTGACCATGAGGTCCGGCATCACGGCCTTGAGCTTCTCGACGTACGGCGAGTCCAGATGCAGGCTCGGCGCCGGGAAGGCCTTCTCGAGCGCGTCGGCTATCTCGAACGAGTCCATGATGTAGTCACCGTTGGGCATGATGACCGTGGGGATGGTGTAAAGCTCCCTTCCCGGTAGGCTGGATGGGCGGATTAGTGGCGAATAGGTGCCGCCGTGGCGTAGGTCTTCTTTGCAGCTTACTGTTTCTCCAATCTCGGCTTGATGTTTGGGTATTCAAGCTGGTTAATGGTCAGCTACGTGCATATATCCTTCATATCGCTGAGGACCCACCCAGTCTGTCTTGTAATCCACCCCTTTGTAGTTCAGGGCAAACCGAGCTAGGTAATCCGATTAGACGATAATCCGCGAAGAAACGCTAGGAGTTTATGTCCTTACTCTTCCATGGGTTCAGAGACCACGACTTAAGGGGTGACTTGCTCGGCAGGTCGAACAGCACTATCTCTTGCGCAGACATTCTGAATAGGTCGTATAGTATATATCGTGAGGGTGAATAACTGCTAATGGGCTGACTGGATATCTGGATACCAGAAGAGCAATTCCAATATGCCTCCGATCAATGCTGACTTTTTTTAAACTGTAGAGTGAGGTAAGATCTCGCTCCTCAGGTTTCCTTGATGTTCTACTCTGTAATCATCCCCACATTTTCGCTGGCGTGGATACCGCGGGGAAATTTATATTTCGTATTAGTCACAGTGGTCACTGTGACCTCAGCAGTTTTTGAGGCTTCTCGGCAGTTCGATTTCCCTATCGATCTATGGTGTTTTGAATGAAGCCATCGGCACCTGTATCGGCCACCCACTAAAGGACGTATTCTGCCAAGACCGGCCGATTCCGTTATCACTTCACTCTGGGTGCCGAGTCCCGCAGTAGCGACACCCTTGTACTACTCTACTAAGCAGCTACTAGGTATATATACTTCGTTATGGATGGTGAGATAAAAAATCATAGGCATATATTATATGCAGTCCGATGTAAGCATAGTCGTACTAGAGATGTCTATGCTTGTCGGGCTGATAGACATGTCCGTGCTGCTGGCCATCATGGTTCATTTACACTGTTCCCGGTTGGAGCCGGCTGGCACGAATGGAGACCCGACGCCATGAAGTTAAGAGAGGTCTCACGTTGACTAGGCCTCTTGGGTAGGGGCTTCGGATCGAGAAAGTGTCTGGATGACTCAATGCCTCAAAGTAAACTGAACCTGCCTGTTTGTAAGTCAGTTTTGGAAGAATTGGGGACGCAAAGTCGTGAATGTTTGCTAGAGTCCGTTAACCCCCTCGAATGTGTTATCCTGCGTGCAACAGGTCTTTTCTTCGGTGTCTTCTGGTCCGGAAATTGTTCATTATCCGCAACCGCGTTTCTCATTCAACAGATTAGGTACTGAAGGCCCAGATCTTGATTGACCTCGCTGTCAATAGGGGAAACTACCGTGAGCATTTTCTATCCCACCGTATAAGCCACCATGTACTAAGTATGTATCTGCCAGAGTAGCGTGTATGCCAGAAGTTTGGGGTGTAGTGCCCAGAGGAACAGAGCACAAAGTTGGCCATTCCCGGCATTGCCACAGCATAAAGGAGGCTTCGATCTTCAGAGAAAGCTGATAACTTTGAAGCACAACACACACAGCCACTTCTACCCACAGTAGCATCTCATGGCTTTAACTTAGTGGGGTCGACGATTGGCCGAACGCCCCCTGTCAGACGAGACATGCGCTAAAAGCTTATCGAGCTTAACGATTGGTCAAGCGGCGGGTTTTGTGCAAGGCTGACGGGATATGATAAGAGATCTTATCGGCCACTTTCTGTGTCCATCCCCTGTTCCTACTGTACTGTACTGTAGTGTAGGCTCTTGGAGCTCTTCGCCTCCGTCTTAATTCTTTCCCATTTCCATATTCTCCCCACACATCTACTCCCACAACCGACCGCATCAACCGATCATGGGGGGACATGCAGCACCCGTTGATATCGCTAATGGAAATGGCATCGCCTTGGGATCTCCATCTCCCAAGAAGGTCGCCTATTTCTATGACTCCGACATTGGCAATTTCGCCTATGTCGCAGGTCATCCTATGAAGCCTCATCGCATCCGATTAGCGCATAGTCTGATTATGAACTATGGTGTTTACAAGAAGATGGAGATCTACGTGAGTTATCTTGCCCTTGCGACACTCCATTCACACAGTAACTGACCGGCCGTCCATCCATTAGAGAGCGAAGCCTGCCACCCGTCTGGAGATGACCCAGTTCCACACGGACGAGTATATCGATTTCCTCCAGAAGGTCAGCCCCGAAAATATGGACAACTTCCAGCGCGAACAGACCAAGTTTAACGTTGGCGACGACTGTCCTGTCTTTGACGGCCTCTTCGAGTTCTGCGGTATCAGTGCTGGTGGCAGCATGGAGGGTGCCGCCCGTCTCAACAGACAGAAATGCGACATAGCTGTTAACTGGGCGGGTGGTCTCCATCATGCGAAGAAGAGTGAAGCTAGCGGCTTCTGTTATGTGAATGGTATGCGTACCTCCCCCATCTGCTTGCTTGCTTTGGCCTGGGTCATTTGGCTGACATATCGCCGGCCTCCTGTAGACATTGTCCTCGGAATTCTCGAGCTTCTACGATTCAACAAGCGCGTTCTCTACATCGACATTGACGTCCATCACGGCGATGGCGTCGAGGAAGCTTTCTATACTACCGACCGAGTCATGACCGTCTCCTTCCACAAGTATGGCGAATACTTCCCCGGTACTGGCGAGCTTAGGGATATCGGCATCGGCCAGGGAAAATACTACGCCGTTAACTTCCCGCTCCGCGATGGCATAGACGACAGCTCATACAAATCTATCTTCGAGCCTGTCATCTCGTCTGTCATGGAATTCTACAACCCCGATGCGGTCGTTCTACAGTGCGGTGGAGACAGCTTGTCCGGTGACCGTCTGGGCTGCTTCAATCTGAGCATGGATGGCCACGCCAACTGTGTCAAGTTTGTCAAGAGCTTTAATCGCCCAACGCTCGTTTTGGGTGGCGGTGGCTATACCATGCGTAACGTTGCCCGTACTTGGGCCTATGAGACCGGCCTCCTCGTAAATGCCGAAATGGAACGGACTCTGCCTTACAATGAATATTATGAGGTAAAAGCCGAACAAAACAAGTCCCATTTGAGTCTACCCGCTAACCTACTCTAGTACTACGGTCCGGACTACACTCTTGATGTCCGTTCCTCTAACATGGAGAACGCGAACAGCCCTGAGTATCTAGATAAGATCAAGAACCAGCTAATAGAGAATCTGCGTCGCACCGCCCACGTTCCGTCCGTACAGATGCAAGATGTCCCCCGCCATTCATTGGGCGCCATGTCAGACGAAGACGAGGCAGAGTTGGATGATCTCGATGAAGACGAGAACAAGGATGTCCGTATGACAGAGCGTCGATGGGACCAACGGATAGAACGAGACAACGAGTACGAGGAAAGCGATAACGAAGAAATGGACAAGGCGAACGGTGTCAGTGTCAAACGCAACGGCAGCGCGAGACCCGCCTTCCACGACTATCGAAATTCGGACGTCGAAGGTGACAGCGGTGCTCAGACACCGGTTAACGGTGGTACGGACAATGTCATCCAGTCAAAGGAGAGTGATGAGGTCGTGATGGAGGATGTCGACCCTAAGGAGACGAAGCCGGAAGTCGAGCCGACTGCAGCTAAGGAGCCAGAGGTAGAGGCGGAGACGGAAGCTAGTGGTATCGCAGAACAGGAGGGAGCTCTGAAGGAGGCCAAGGCGGCTGCCGAGGCCGACCGAAAAAGCTCCGAGAGTGACAAGTCAGCCAAGAAAGAGGGCAGCACTAACGATGAGGAGCCCAAAGGCGACGACGAGGTCATGGAAGACGTCGAGGACAAACCTACCGACGCAGGACCTGACAAGTCCACGGACAGGGAGCAGGAAGCTGCGCCAAAGACCGAAGAGGCCTCGGAGCTGTCCGAAAAGGATAAAGACGGTGACGTCGACATGGGCGACGTCTCCACCACTCCGGCCGAGGCCGACAGTTCTGAGGTCAAGAAAGAGAAAGAGGAGCCCATAACGTCAGATACGACGGCCACGGGTGCCACCCAGGAAGAAGTACCACCAATACGATCGGCCGATACTCCCAAGGATAATGCAAGCAGCTCATAGTCAGGGTGGTTGCGATCGAGATACCCACCAGGTCCCCATGGATCACCCAACCAGTCCTGTGATTACTTGGGAGTGTTATTGTTTTTGGGCGGACCTGGTCTAAGCGCCTTTACGCAATTGATTTTCAGTTTTCCGCTTTGTGTCTTCCGGCATGCGCAACGTGTACGGCCGTATAAGGGTTGTCTAGCGGGCGGCGTTCGAGGGAGTTCAAACAAATGAGATCCCAGTTTTCCGTCTCGTTTTCGGGGAGAGGAGACGAGGGGCAGGGGAATGAGTCGAATGATTCTCCAACATTCAAGACTCTTGTCCACGTGGTAGCTTGATGGCGTTTAATAGACTGCCGTCCCAGACCCCGTCCGGCTCTTCCGATCGATGTGCTCTATTGGTGCGTAAGATATCTGTATCGCGTGATGTCAGGTACTGGACTGTGTAGCTGCCGGCCTGTGTTGGCAACCTTATACGCATGTTGCATGATAGTATGGAATACGTGCGATATCATATCATCTCCCGAGTTTTGCCAGCAAAAGTGTATAGGAAGGCTCAATCAAGAATAGGGGAAATCTCAAGGTGCATCTAAAGAATGTCAATTCGGCTATATCAAAGCTATGGACTTCCTGCAACAGCTAGGGAAATCATTGCTATATATTCTCGTGAATAACCGTATGCCTAAGCAGATTATTCACTTATTAATCCACCATATCCACTCATCATTCAGGTAGTGAATGATAGAGGTTGCTTTATAAGGTGTTTTATAAGGTACTTAATCTGCCGATACAGTTTCTGACCAGCCTGAAACGTCGAATTCCGACATAGTTAATGGTGGTGATGTACTGTTTCCCTACAAATTACGCTGGCCTCCGCGGTGTCGACGGACCTCTTCTGTCTGTCACTCGGGCTGTTCGCGAAGAGGCGGCCGCCGATAAGAGATCCACCAACCGATATCATGAGATCTGAGCCAGCATATAGGAGGAAGGGGATTACGGGGCCAGACCGTGGCTTGATCGCGGCCATTGGGCGCTCAGTGTCGGGTTCCTTTGCGGTAGGAGGGGACGGAGCTTGTAACTCGTGACACGGGAACGGTGAGTGCAAGGCTCGGGGGCCATCTCTACGTGGACATATGGCCACTTTGCATGAGTCGACCCCGTTAGAATGCGTACCGAGACGCCATTTAGCGTTACCGTACAGGTTCCAAAGTGTCACAACTGATATATGGGTAGCCTGTGCTGCGTTTGGTCTCCGCCCAACGCTTGGCTTTATAGGTAACAGGTCACTTCGCAGCAAGTGGCACAAGCGCTGCGACCTGGATTACCAAAAAAGATTTCATTAACAATAGTCTCTGAACCTCGCAGTTCTGACATCTCTAATAAGCCATAACCATCTCTCAGCGTAAGTCTACCAAGTTTGCTAGCAAGCACATTAAAGCCTCCGTCATTAACACAGCCGTCAAGTCTGCTTCCCCTTCACGAGAACCCACCGCTCTCTTTCCACGAGGAACACATGCCACGCCTAATCGAGCTAAAAAGCCCCATTAAGGGAAGGACTGGAGCCAGAATCGGTACTGGCCGCATGCTCGGGAGTGGTCTTCGCAGTCGGCGACGACGCCGCTGTCTCCCTTGGCGACGCACACGTCGAGGGCGTACTCCTCGATAGCGTCAGCGATCCAGCTGGCATCCTGGGTGAAAACAGAGCCTTTCTCGCGGGCGCAGACGCGCGCAAGGCACGTGCCCTCCCACCAGTTCATGCACAATCCGCCGGACACCGAGATGGTGCGGTTGCTGGCGCGGATGTCACCGAGGACGGCCTGGCAGTCTTCCACCGTGGCGCCCTGTTGTGCGGGAAGGAGTCGTTAGCTTACGAGTCGTGCACGTGCATAGGCATGCGTAATATCCGATGATGAAGTTGGCTCACTAGAGAATTACGACGGTGCAGGATGACAGGAAGGGGGTTTATATGAGATGAGGGAGGGAAAGGGGGGAAATGCTTGGAACACATACGGTAAAGACGGGAATGCACGAGGTATAGGCACCCTGCACCGCCTCGCTGTTCAGGACGTTGTCGGCGGTGCCAGCGGTCGACATGGTGGCGAACTTCACGCCCTCGGGGGCGCTCTCGTCGTAGACAGTGTCATCGACGGAGAGGAAACCGTGGGGGCCTGTGCCAGAGCGACCATTGAGGCGACGAGGCGCCGGTGGCAGGCCCCGGCGGAAGCTTCTGCCGTATTGGGCAGCAGAGGCCGTCGTGGCGGCGACGGCCAGGAGCTGAACGAGGGTCTGGGTCTTCATGGTTGCTGTGTCTTGTGTGTGTGGCTTGATTAATTACTCTTGGCTAGAGCACTAGTAGAGAACGGTTGGATATCGATTTCTGAATCCGGAAGCTGGGAACGAGCGAATGGGATTTTAAGATTTCGCGAGATAAGACGGTGTTGACGCGTGATTCGGAGGAGTAGATAGTGAACGACTTGATAGTTTGCCGAATGAAGGTTAAAGAGAGACTGGATGGGATTATTCGGGTATCAAACGATGGGCGACTCGAGAAGCAGAGAGAGATTGCGTGTCTCGGGAGAATTTTCAGGAGCAAACTTCACGGGGACGGATGTTCATTGCTAGATATTCTCCTTTGCCTCCTCCTGCTACTACTTTGCCCGGGTGGGGAGCGATGGGCATCGCTTGAACGAGCCTACCCGCAGTTATTACATTGCCCTGAAAACCAGCGGCCGCAGTTTCCCCATTTCCCATCTTCTGTTCCCATATTTCTAACCCCGGGGATCCTACCCTGGCTGATCAGACGCAAGAAAGCTTAAGAAATGCAGAGGCTAGAGAGCTTATGCGAAATGAGGATCCACGGTGACGGTATTGCTCTTCCGTTTCCAGGATGCCCTACCGGCCGTACCTACCTACACACCTACAACCATAAGGTAGAGGACATAACAGACCCGCGTAGGAGTAACCGGATAGCACGAACCAGTGCCTACCCCAACGTAAGTGTGTACGCAAGCACGAGATCATGAAGCCGTTGAACGGAGGAAGGCGTGATCTGGGGAAGCCTGGGGCGAGAAGCGAGAATAGATAAGCGTTGAAACGAACCGGCGCTACTAGCGTCGCCAGCCAAGCCAACCTCTATGGAGTAAAAGATTATAATCATCAATCCCCCTTTATGATTATAGTAGTAGCTTTCGTAACAAATTCCGTCCGTACCTACCAAGTAACAACGCGACGATTGTCAGTCACATTGCCGGCTGACATGCCACCCACCCCGGCCGGCTTCTTCCGAATCCGAATCTGCTGCAGGGCACCACAGGGGCCGTACGGGCTGACGAGACGAACAAGCAGCAAAGCGACAGACAGCCCTACGGCTGATCTTACTGGGTAACAGGCCGAATATTAATATCCCTGTCAAGTACCGACTAGCGGCAGCGTAAGAAGCTTTCCCATACTAAATTTGGCATAACGCGAGGTTATAAAATGGGTTAGATGAGTGGGGAATACCTCATGTCGATATTAAACATACCGATCAGACGTAGTATCCTCCCAACTGCCGGTACGTGGTAAAATACTACGGAAGGCACCTAGTAGAGGAGATCTGTCATTCGCCCATCACTGAGCTGATGCATATGTAAACGGTATGTGTGGTGCACAAGTACCAGGTAACCGACATCCAGGTGGGAAGGCCGCCGTCGCACGGATGTAAAACCATCTCACGTGTACCTAGATGGGCGCACATCTTGCTTGGGCCAATGCACAGGCCAAGCCGGGATGAAAAACTTCATTATTCGAAGCGCTCAAGGACTGAGCGACAACGAGACCTTGAAAAGTGGTTTGTATTTGTGAACCTAGACACCTGGTAGCAATGCTTGCTTGCTTGCCTGCAACTAGGTAGCTTCAGCACAGTAACAAGCCGCGTTGCCAAGAGGCGGAGAAATACCTGTTTGATGTCAATGATGCGAGTATCGCTGAAATTAGCCTACATAGGTATATACCTAGGAAGGCTATACTGACAACCAAAGCTGATTAGGATGGATACATGTATGGAAGACACGATCCCCCATTCCCCAATTTACATCTCCGTACGTTGCCCATATCATAATCTCATTATATTCCTCAAGTACCATCGTGCACCGCATCAGGACCTCTAGACGAACCAACACAACCTATTTTCAGGGCCTCAAGGGACCGCTCGCGAAGATGGACAGCCGGTTAGGGCCGCCGCAGATCTGAGTACTGTCGCCGGGACAGGGCCCCTCGCACGACGTGGAGACCACCTCGACCGTCTGGCTGCCAACGGCGTTCCCGCAATAGCAGTACTCCCAGCTGACGCCGGCTATCGTATATCCTGCTTGTTCGCAGACTGCCGTACAATGGGTGCGCGAGTTAAGGGGTCCTACATAGGCGCGGAAGGGCAGCGAACCGACCGACTGCGCCATGTCTACGTCGCTAAAGCAGCCGCGCCACGTCATGTTGCCCGCGTAGACGGCGTTGTCGGCATGCAGCAGGGTGTTGCTGGCGTGCGCGGGGTTCGGGTGCGGGTCATCGAAAGTTGTGTGTCGCGGGTATCCGAAGTCGTAGGCGCGCGCGCCGTCGCCAGCCCAGTTGTCGCGGAACAGCCGTGTAAGCCCGGCCTCGGATTCGAACATGGTCGGCGCGTCGTGGCCCGACTCGACGATGTCGACCGTATCGCAGTTGTCGCCTGAGGGATCTTCGCACGACGGCGGAAATGCCCGGATGAATTCGAAAAAGCGCTCGTTGCGGTCCTGACCCGTCGTGTACGGCGCGCAGTCGCCGTTCGATTGGTCGCCCCTGTCGCGCGACCCCCGCCCCCAGTTGATCGCCTTGCTCTGGAAGTTCGCCCGGACGGCGTCGCGGCCCGCGGCCACGAGCTCCAGGTTGTAGGTCATTGGCCCGCTGCGATCGGCCCCGAAGGTGTCGTAAGCGTTAAAGCCCGCCTCGTAATCGTCGTAAGTTGGGCACTTGCCGGTCGATAGCGGACGTTCGGACGATAGCCATACCATGCTGTTCGGACCGCCCACCCACCAGCTAACGGGGACGTCGAGCCCGAGCTGCTGCGGCGTGTAGCCCACGGCGGCATAGCGCTGCACAAGCTGTGCGCCGAGCGAGTGGCCCGCGACAACAATTTGCTTCATGTTGGGGAACCTGGTCGTATTGCCGTACCACTGGAGCAGCTGGTCCAGTGCGTGGTACGAGGAGACGGTCTCCCTGTGCGGCGGGTATTGGTTGACGGCGCCGGCGGCCCACGCCGTATTGGACCATACGAGGGCCGGAGAGAGATATCTATCGGCCACCTTATCCCCGTCGGGAAAATAGGGGAAGGCGATCCCCTTGTCGTTGCCGTTAGGGAACAAGGGCGCCACGACGGCGACGGTGTCCACGCTGATTTCCGGGTCGGACTGCGTAGCCTTGATCAAGGCGTTGACCATCCCCGCATGGTAGTTCTGGGGGTCCCTCCTCAGGCCATGGCAGACGATGACGGCACGTTGGATTGCGTTATTCGGCGGCCGCTGTCCTGTGCTGTTGAGCGAGGAGTAATTGATGAGACTGAAATCGCTGTTCGGGTCGTCTGTGCAGACGTGCTCGCCCGAGGGGTCCTTCACTTTGAAATACGTCACTTCAGAATATATATGCGTTGCAGGTAGGGTGTTGTTAATGGGCGTGCCGAGGTGCTGGCCCGGGACGACTTCCTCCCCACCATCACACTGACCCAAAGCAACACCCGGCAGGGCAGCGGCAGCGAAGGCCGTGGTCGTAGCGGCGCCCAGGAAGCGCATGACAAAAGCCCAAGAATTAAGTATTAATATACATTAATACCTGTGGATATAAGAAATAACGAGCGTGGCAGCAGCGACCGACAGTGAAGGGCCAAAGAAACAGAAGAAGAGACGGAAGGGAAAGAAAAGGACGAGACCAAGATGTTTTCGAGGGGAATCCTCTGCTTAACAAGGATAACAGCAATACGAGGAGGAAGAACATGATGCAGCATCTAGCGTCTACGACCGTCTTTCCCATTTACACAATCCTAGGCCCCGGTCAATGCAGCTGCAGCTCACTCACTCTGTACTATAATAAGTATATCTTAGGGCGCCGGTAGCCATCAACGGAAGGCTGCGCGAGAGGCTAGAGCCAGAATTTCCGTCGTCGTATCTACCAATTATTGTATTACATATCGCACTTTGTTTGGAGAACGTAAACTTTGGCGCACAGAGATTGCGGAGGATCCGCAAGGGGGTTAGGACGACAGAATAACGCCGTGCAATGGAGTCGAGGGTGGTAGTAACAATATGTGACCTGCCGAAGCGGTATGACCTACCTCTCTTGATTGGTAGTGATTACACTAAGGTAGCACCGATACAACATAAGTGTGTGTAGGTAACGCCAAAGCACGTAATGAACATCAACCAGTCGGCATCCGTCCCATCAGGGCTTGCCGTCTCTAGCCAGTTGCTGCTTATTTTAGCTGCAGCTAGGAGGGATTAAACGAGGCTTAGCTACAGTAGTCCCGAAATTAGCGAATCGGCCGCCAGGAATGCCGCAACTTGGTATGTGGGGAAAGGGGGCAGGGGGGGTCGGCCGCTAGAGCCGCTTCCTAGGTAATTAAGCTTATTCTCGCCCGTTATCGCCAATGTTCCCGGTATATGGTGTTTGGTACGACTCATATGTACCATAGCCAAACGTCGAGCGCTACGGATTCCGGTCCACGCGGCGGACCGCAGACGATGACGTGTACGCTATCGGTGTTCGGAGGACGGATCACGTCCCGTAGGGACGTTACGCAGGAGGCGCTGCCGCGTTCCGAAAACCGGTATATGGTCTCGGCGCTGAGATGCGGATAACGGGGGCGCTCTGGGCGCCGTATCTACTGGACAAGGATCGTATATCAGAACACAAAGTGAACGAGACCCACCCAGCTCGTCACCCATTTCAGGCGTCCAAGGCTGTAGTGGCGGGCTCATGTCTCCCCGCCTACATAATGTTCTTTGCGGAAGGCTTGGTTGATTCCATGGGTTTCCCGCCTCCAACAGCTGGCGCCTTCCGTCTTAGGGGTTGGCTTATCGATCGATTCACATATCGGCGTCCGGCCCCATTTTTCTGCAAACCACCACCGCATCATGATTTCCGTCCGCGGAGCATAGATGCGGGCACCCCCCTAACATTAACACAAAACCCCGGCCAACTGATCTGTACAGGGTAGAAGAACTTCCGGTTGGGTCGAACCCTGCTCGACCCGGGGCGGTCTGATCGGCGCTAGCTTATCCTCTTAGCAGGCGTCCCAACGGGCAGCACCCCTCACTCCGGCATACGATGCGAGCTGCAACAGTCAAGACCCACAGAAGCCAATCTTCTGACGCCTAGCCCAAGCGGCTCGGTCTGCGTCAGATAGCAGCTTCTCGGACGCCCCTTCGGTAGCTTTATATCAGACCCTGCTGAAGGCTAGGGCTGTTAGCTGCGCAATGGCTTAGTTAGCTTTGCAACTAGTGGATACGCTATTGGATACGTTATTGGATGCGTTATTGGATGCGTTCTTCGAAGTTCCGGTATCGCTTCCTTTCAGATATAGTTGTTTTACGTGTATTAATGAGGTTTCATAACCTCTTTTTTTAGACAGGACCTCTTAGAAGGTCAACCTGATAATATTCTTTTTCAGCCATATATGCTTCAGTATGTAATGACAGGGTCTCATACTTTGGCAACTATATGATAATATGTTCGTTCCTGGATGTTGGTTGATAATGATGGGCAGTGGCGCCGGCTTACCACCTTTCCCGGAGCGCCCTTTCGCCCACCGTTGACTTACTATAAAGACCATTTAACATGGCATATGTTTATATACCTTCAGAATGAGGCTACTTCGGCTTCACTTTATATTGGAAAATATTTCAGCTTAGCCAAGGCCCTTGAGAGGACTATTTCCACTACCCCGACTCAGCCCCCATGGTCATGCTCCGATTCAAGGAATTACTTTCCGGGTACTCTTATGTTCACGGTGCCTATCGAGGATACGGGGAGGAGGTTCGTGAGCATGGCTTATCGCTTTGGACAGTGGCATTTGCAAACTCTGTCGGGTTCTGGGCCGAGAGCGTCAGTTACCTAGTTCATCGAACTAGGCTCACCGTTGCTCGCCAAAGGACCGGCACCGCAGTGACGTCTAGCGGGAAAGGCCTCAGTAGCCAAGGAGACTAGTCTCTAGTAGTGTAAAAGTCCCGCGCAAATGCAGATCACGTGGAACGTCTCGGGTCGTGACGAGAGGTCCGAAGCGACATCTTATATACGTAATTCACGGCGGGGGGTACCGCTGCCAGACCATTTTGAGCGAGGTGTATTCTTTTTAGACAAGCTACAGATGGGTCATCGGCAAAGAAGGCCCGTTTACTCTCGTGCCAGATCAACCGCCCCAAAGTTCCATACAGACCATGGCCCGTGGCGATATAATGTCAGATCGAGGGAAGTTCACCTGGATGCCGGCAGTAAATATACCCCTTCTAAAGGTGCACACACGTATATAGACTCCAGAAGATACAGCCAGTGTACGGTCTAGTGTTGTTATAGCGTTGCCTCATGTTAGCCGTCAGCCCTGAGTTGTCTTAGTAAGTTGATATTTCCTGATTCGAAGCAATGCCAAGTGGGATAAGGGCTTGTAAATTAAGCCATTTCAAGAATTGTAAACCAGGACTGTAATTAAACATCACAAGAGAAGTTGACTAGCTAAAATGTCGTTTTATATTGTTCGGATTATATACTGTTAGTATCAAGGTGGGCACACAATACGACGAACAATATGAAACATATTCTACGTTATGTTGCATAGCTGGCGTGATGTCATGACCTCCTCTTCTTGAACAACTTATTGTTCAACATGCCTTGGGCTATGTGTCTCCTACCCGTACACCCTTTCACTCCAGCCCCGAGCTTTGGACTGATGTTAAGAAGATCAAGTCTCGTGTTAAGCTATTCAATCTGAGCTTGTGGTGACACAACCCCCGAGCGTGCGGCTGCGTGCCAGGGCTGGCTGACCAAATAGCTAACAACCTCTAACCACGCTATGTCATGCCAGCGTTCCCCAAACTGTCTCGCGCTTATAACAGCCCTTTTGCTACCGCAGCTAAACCCGCTTGAGGCAGATTGAAAAAAAAAGGAGAAACCACTCCTTTGAGTGCTCCGGGCGAAATACCTAGGTCACCCCGACGTACATGTAAGTGGATGGAACATGTCAGGAGATGTCCATCACTACTCGTTCCTAGATCCGTCACGCCAGGAGATTCCGCTCATCCTCCTCCTTCCGGGTTGACTCTCGGATCCCGTCGTCTGCGCAGTAATTTCATGCTCTCTGGATAATCAGCCGGGATACAAAACGTTGACCTACTTACGGGGAACCACAGCTAATTCCCAGCCCGTCACGCTCGATGGGATCGAGTTCTCGGTAACTACCAATCTGCACACGGCCCCTCAGTCTCTTCAGGAGCCCAATGCGAAGCGGATATTGTGAATCGACGCGATCTGCATCAACCAAGCCAATTGTCCCGGAGCCAGAATACCAAGTTGGGCTCATGGACCAGGTGTATTGGAACGCCGAGCGCCTTTTATGCTGACTAGGAACATCGGTTGATGATGGGACCGTGAATCCTTAGGGGACTGCTATTACAGGAATGGAACTCTTGAAGTGGGTAGGAATATGGACGCCTGTTTGCAGTTCACGGGTGCTGTCAGTGCCTCGAGCCTCTCGAAAGATACTTCGAGAGAGGAGTAGACTGGGGATGCGGAAAACTTTGTCCGCCCTCGCCTTCCTCTATATCCTTTGCGACCGTACGATGTAGGAGCACATATTCACTTCACGACATTGTCATTTTTTCAGGAGGTGGATCCTCCAGACTCAAGGATTTCGCAATAGCCACTGCGTTCTATGAAGGGTTCAAGGTCCCGGCGCGTTGGATCAACAGCGGCTGGTGGACCGGATGTGTATCGTTAAGGAAGCCTGTCTCGCTCGAAACCATGAGATAATTCTGTATGACGTTATAATAACTTTCGCTTTGCTGGAGGATGCCGTTTACTGGCTGAACATGTATACAACAGCCTGCTACGAAGTTGAGGTCTCCAGGTTACCGGACGATGAGGGCAGGTTCCTGCGGCGATTTACAAGGAAGGTGCACGAAGCCATATCGCTGCGAGCGAACGGGAGATTTCGCCGGCAGAATCTCGACAAGTCTCTCCGCAAATTACGTGCGAGTCAAGCGACCGACCCCCGGGATAAAGCCTATGCACTCCTCGGGCTATCAGTCTGGGTTCGGGCGGCGGCTTTGAAACCTAGCCGCTCCATCAGCACCGAACTCAGTTACGTCAACATGACGCTGAAGCTGATTGAAGAGAGTAATTCATTGAACGCAGTCCGGGCGGATATGAGGCTTCCAGGACATCTATCGCTCCCATCACGGGTTCAAGAAGCTAGAGGAGATTCCATTTTGCGGCATCTTGGGAACAACAAACGCGGAGCGGTTTGGGATCACCCGCCAGGACAATGCTTTGAGCTCGTAGGGGCCAGCCATGTCCACGGAATTATGGGATGGTGAGGTTCCGAAGACCAATACCGGGGCACAGACAGAAGTCAACTTGTGTTAGGGTACATCACATATAGCTTCCTTTTTAGGCAGATTGAGGATGGCCTAACAGTCTCATCGTCCAATGGATCGGCATCAAGGATTATTTTCGAGCAAGCAATACAGGTTATCGAAGAATGAGCTGCTTCAAAGAACAGAGTATGAACAAAATTGTATGTAATAAACGGGATATGCAATCAAGGGATGCATATCGTACATAGTAGTCAGAAGAAGGATGGGGCTAGTGTAATGTGGCTAGAGCTCTCGCACCCGCCACAAGCTCCAAACTTTCCTGAGTCGGCAACGCTAATCTAGCAGGGGGTACATGGGTACCTACTCTGTACGTAGTAATCATTCGCCTGGACTTACAGTAGCAGGCAGGCAGAGCTGTGCTTCGTCAACATATTCCCTGGATCCATTGACGTTTGAAAGCCGCCATCTCGCAACGCTCAGCCCGAGCTGCCCGCCTTCGACTCTAACTTTACAACCTTCTTCTGTTGCCACCCGCCTCGTCTTCGAGCTCACCAGCAGTGTTCGCGGCCAGCGTCCCGTCTCTTAGAATATTCCATACCGTCTTGACGACAGGTTCGGGAACCGATACTTATCGCATTTACCAATAGCAACATGGACCGGCTGAATCGAATGCTTGCCGGTGCCAGCGGCATGGGAGGTCTTGGAGCCGCTCCCGGGTCGGTAAGCAGCTTTTCAGATGAGCTTATCACGTCTCGGCACATCATGGGTTCTCTGACATATCGTGGGTGTAAATTAGGATAACCAAAACCTCATCGACAACTCGGAAACCGTCTACATCTCTTCCCTCGCCTTACTGAAGATGCTGCGACACGGCCGAGCTGGTGTACCTATGGAGGTCATGGGTCTCATGTTGGGAGAGTTCGTCGACGATTTCACCGTACGCGTCGTCGATGTATTCGCTATGCCACAGAGCGGTACCGGCGTCAGTGTCGAGGCTGTCGACCCGGTATTCCAGCAGAAGATGATGGACATGTTGACACAAACAGGAAGGTGAGTGGGGGATGGCGGAGCGACAAATCCTGCCGTGGATGTTTTTGCTGACTGTGAACTCCGGAAAGGCCTGAGTCCGTTGTCGGCTGGTATCATTCTCACCCTGGTTTCGGTTGCTGGCTCTCTTCTGTCGATATCAACACCCAACAGTCCTTCGAGCAGCTGACGCCTCGCGCTGTTGCTGTAGTCGTGGACCCTATACAGTCTGTCAAGGGAAAGGTCGTCATCGACGCCTTCCGTCTTATCAACCCACAATCCTTGATGCTCGGCCAGGAACCTAGACAAAGCACTTCCAACTTGGGTCATCTCAACAAGCCTTCTATACAGGCACTCATCCACGGCCTGAACAGGCACTACTACTCCATCGGGATCAACTACCGGAAGACGGCTCTGGAGGAGAACATGCTCATGAATCTGCACAAGCACGTATGGACCGAAGCGCTCACCATGGAGGACTTTAGGCATCAGGATTGCCAGAACAAGGATCGATTCCAGCGATTAGTCTCGCTGGCTGAAGGCTACGAGAAGAGGGTTAAAGAGGAGACGGAGTTGACGAAGGACCAGCTCAAGACCCGATACGTCGGCAAGCTCGATCCCAAGAAGCACTTGGAGGACGTTGGCCAGCAACTCATCGAGGACAACATCGTGTCCGTATCGAGACAGATGATAGACAAGGAGGCGACGATGCCTAAGAAAGATGTGGCGTCGAATGGACAGGCGAATGGTGACCACATGGAGGTCGAGGACGAGGAGTTGTAAGTATGCACATTCCGGGCGGAAACGATCATGCATGCATCTCGAGAGATTCTATTCTCCGATCTGTACCATAGGCGTTGGGAGGACTAGCGGCCCTGGTCAAGAGGCTTCGGCAATGAATGGCTTGCTTTAAACTCATCTTTTTTTCGCGGCTGGTATGTCACGACTTCATCATTGCTGATCCCTTCGGCTATATTATGATCTGGGCTTTTCTCATCAATGGCTGGTCTGCCTTCGACTCTTAGCTTCCCCAGCAAAAGGGGCGTTTGGCAGGGCTGGATAAGCCGGCGCTGATTTCGGCTCTTTCACAAGTACGGGTCTCCGTTCCTTAGTTCCTGGCCCTCTTCAAGCCCTCTTTGTTTTCGACAATGTGACAATACCGCTTGCCCATGAAAGGATGAACCTATACGTTGTTTTCTGTCTTTCAATAACGACGTGTTTTTCTTGCTGAATGGTTGATACTGAACAAGGGCATTGTCAAAACAAATATCAGACATATATGAAGGCCTCTTGCCCCATCCTAATCATCTGCCTCTTACAATCTCCCGTGCTTGCTAAATAATCTTCGACAGGAAAATAAGTCGCTGCTTTGAGAGTAAGTAACCATTTCGTCGCGGATTAAAGTCCGGTTTTGTTTCACACCGCCCGATATGGCGCCCAACCCGTTGCGCTTTCTGGCGGCCTGCTTACCTTGCCTACCGCAGCGCGGGAGCAAGAAGCCGACAGAGACCGCTTCCCACCGTAGCGACTATTACAACGCGCAGTTGCGCTCTAACCTAGGCATGACCGAGCGACCACTCCGACTCGCGACGATCATCGGCCAGCCGCCCCTGGATATAACCTTTCGGCAGCAGGGTTCCGACAAGCTCAACAGCGACGGCAACGAAGGGACGGCGGCGTCCACCACCTTGGCCCCCACCGCAACCGGCGAAGTGACTCCACCACGCTCGGCGCCCAAGGGCCGTGGCCGCTTTCCGACGAACCCCAACAACGGGGCCACCGCTACCGGCACCGGCGCAAAGCCCGTCTGGCCGAACACGCCAATGGAGACTGCGCAGCTGGCGGAGCTCTTCGGCAAGCTGGCAACGCTCGAGCACATCCCGTACGCGCTGTGCGGGCGCGCGGCCCTCGTTGACCACGGCCTGAGCACGCGCAAGGCGAAGCAGGTGTCGATCCTCGTGCCAGCGTGCTCGAAAGAGGTCGTCACGGGGTGGGCTAAGAGCAGCGGCTGGGTCGTCAGCGAGGGTGCCAAGGGCGTCTTCGTCGGCATCCCTCTCGGCAGGGGCGGCGACGTCCGCCAGCTGCGCATCAAGTATCTCGAGGACGACCGCTTCGAGCAGCTCGAGCGCGTCCGATCGCGCCTTAGCAGCGCCGCCTGGGTCCTCAGCCTCACGAGCCAACTCGACCACCTCTGCGCAGCGTGGCTGGACCACCTGAAGCAGGGCGAGGCCGCCACCGCCACCAAGGCCAGCAACAACAACACCGACAACGGCAGCACGACGAAGAAGAACAGCCACGAGATGCCGCTCCAGGAGGTCGCTCGCGACATATTCTGGACGCTCGACGAGATGGCGCGGAGCCGCGCGCGCCCGGACCCGCGCTTCCTGCCGACGCTGCAGGGCGAGGGCTTCTTCGCGGCCTTCACCGAGTGGTACCCGAAGGCGCGCGTGGAGATGGCGCGCGCCGGCGTCGACGTGGCCGCCGTGCTCGCGGGGCTGCGCGACCGCCGCGCCCTGCGCGAGCACAACGAGATGCTGGCCCGCTATGGCGCCCAGCCCCTCGTCGGCGAGGGCGACGCTGCCGCGGCGCCCTTCGAGGGCATGCGCGACCTGAACCACAGCGAGAGCGTCTACACCCTCGCTACCAACCTCTCCGTCAGCGAGCTCGGCGGCGGTGGGGGCAGTAGTATCGCGGGAGTGCGGGCCCCCGAGCCTGCGCGCGAGAGCGCCGGGGGCCTTGCGCCGGCGCCGGCGAGGCGGCCTAGGAGCGTGCTCGTTAGCGGGGCTCGGCCGCCGCCCGCTGCGGCCGGCGCGAGGGATAGCGGGCGCAGTCTGACGAGGACCGCGAGCACGAGGGCGGCCCCGCCGAGGACGTCGCTCATTCCGCAGGCCGACCCGGGCCGCAATTCTACGGAGTGGATTTAAGAATTGGTGGTAGCCATGCCATCCACGGTTTTGACTGGTCGCGGCGTTAAGGTAAGGTTAGGTAGGTGTTTCTTAATTCAGTTAAAAGATGCTGCTTGGTTGCTCTGTGTATATTCAATGGATCCTCTCTATTCGAATTTTGACATTGGTGAATCTTCATGACTTCGATGCGTTGGTGCTGTCATAAAATAAAACTATTATACACTTGTCTACGGTGCGAGCCTGTTTTCACGCTAGCGCAGTATGGGAACTTAGTCCACGAGGCACCGAGGGCTCCCGCGATACACACTTTAGTGGATGTACACCGTTGTTCTTCATTCAGCTGACATCTCAAGCAATAACCCTGGCGATAGCCGCGGCCCCATCGACGACCGCGAATAACAAATCCAAGACCGTGATATTGTCAAGCCCCTTGCCCATGATCCAGCGGTCGTTATTCCGGCTCAGCGTGAAATTGAGGACCACCTGGGAGAAGTTCGCCACGGCGAGGACCGCGAGGGCCGTCAGGTCCAGCGCGATGTCGTCCCGCCTGCCCCCGCCGAGGAGCCGCGACGGCCGCCGCAGGGCGTACAACCGCATCCCCGCCAGCACCGCCAGCGACGTGCACAGGTGGCCCATGTACGCCATGATGTCGTGGTGCCACGGGTCGCCCTCGGGCGACTGCCTCACGTTGGCGTCGGCCGACGTCGCGCGGCGGGAGATGCCGCGCATCACCGCCTTCTGGTCGAAAGAGAAACTGAAAAAAGAGCTGCGAGGTCGTTGTTAAATATAGCGCTCACAGCGAGGCTAGTAACGGTTTCGTCGGGTCAAAACCTTACCTCGTAAACCACAGCTATTGGAGTCATCACGTCAGTCCGCTGTCTGTTTGCCACCAGGGGTCGAGTTGGGGAAGACTTACGGCGTTTGCGGCGTAGATGGCCTGAGTGAGGCCGGGCCTCATTAAGGCCGATAACATGCTGGGCGCCATGACAAGTTGATGTTGATTGCAGCGTAAGTAATAGGGCCGAGCCTTGATACTGAGAATTTGTGATGTCTACCATCTCCAAGGCTCCCCTAGGTTCCCCCGATATCATTTATAGGATTTCTAACCCCGAGACACCATGCAAACTTCCGAATCGAGGCATGTAACCTTGTCTACCGGCATACGTGGGAGCAAGCCCGCCTTGGCATGCCGGGTTCCCGTTGGAGTTTGAATGGGGCCGCCGGCTCCCACGGTCCCTTCATAAGCCCCGTCTTTGGCCATCAACGGCAGAAGAAGTGTCGACCGAAACTCAGGCTCACCATCAAATTCAACATGGCTTAGCAATATGTTATCCGGCTTTAAGTTCAGCATATCCAATCTCTCCCCATTTTAATTGTGAATCCAGGTATGTTGAAAGCTTTCCGTTTAAATGTCTGTCTGCATTCGGGATGTTTTCGACAAGTGGAGCTTCTCGGGGGGTTGGCGTTTTTTAGCCTTGACGAATCGATCCGACAGTGCAACCCCCACCCGTACCTACACAGCTTCTGATGCAGCACAACCTGCGGTAAACTGCTAGCTCAAGGGTCCCCTAGTTCAACCGACGGTGTATTTAGTGGGATTGCGGCTACGGTTAGAATACAAAGTCATAATGACAGGCCACATATTTCAATCGTACATGGTTGGTCTCCGAGCATTTATTGTCGTTAACTGGCAAGCAGACGATTCTAGACTATCCCCTAAGTTGAACACAAGGAAACCATACATTAGTGTTTCCTAACATCGCCGAGAACATCTGATACTGCCTACCTTCTTATTCACCCCTCTGCCATCAAGACAACGGTATCAACACCATCCCCCATGCCAGAGACAGCAGCACTCAACTGATGGGCGACGAAGATTACAGTATAGCCCTTACATGTCAGCTCCTTGTACACGATGTCAAGGATCAGCGCCTCCGTCTCTTAGTCGAGTGATGCCGTGGCCTCATCGAGCAGAACGACGCGACGCGCCCCCGGACACGCTCACGGCGTGGACCTGCAGCAGCGCACCCCCGAGGGCCACGAGCTGCGCCTGGCCCGCCTACAGCGGCGGGAGCGAGGCAAGCTCGTTATCAAGGAGAGGATGCGGCTCGCGCGCGCCGCGCCCGATGCCGCGAAATCGTAGTGGCGGTGCGTGCGGCTGAAGTGTCGTCTCATGTGGACCTTGTCCAGCACGTCCAGGATAGTGTCGTTGGACAGGGTCTCGCTCGGCCGAGGTTGAAGAGCAGGGTTACCTGGCCTAAGAACAATGACTCCTGAGGCACCGTCACGAAGCAGCGTTCTCGTACGGCAAGCTGCGGGATTGGATTCAGGTCTATGCGGTCGACGTTGACTGAGTCTGATTTCCAACCCAATAGCCGTAGAAATGCTAGCAGGAGAGAGCTCTTGCCCTGACGGTGACTTAGCTAGTACGTGTGATCGAGACAAGGTTTCTTAGGGGACTCACCCCTCTATTCGGCCGCACGGAAGGACTTTCTAATCAGGCGCTACCTCTTAGGGATACATCGTGGAGAGGCTATACATTCTGCGTTATAACCGGCTGTGAGATTCCGAAACTCAATAACGGCAGATGAAGGCCAAGGTCCGGGCGGGACGATGTTCATCTTCATTAGGCACTCCGGCCTCCATACTCTTTAACCTCGCAATGTCACCTGACGAGATCTTCAGGTTCGTCCATGACTCAACTAAGCAGAGAAGCGAGGTGTTACCAACAAGCACAATGTCGAGCGCCACGCCGATCTGGCTTCTGGTCATTGTGTCTTTGAGGGCGACTGCCAGCGCAATGACGCTAACTGCGACGCCGGCAACCAGGAGGTCATGGACGAGGTTCAGCCAGCGCTGGAGGCAGAGACGAAGGTAAGAGGGCTTTTTCGACTCATCGAGGGTCTTGATGCTCGTTTATCACCTTAGCCTGGTCACCGAATACGCGAATCGTCAGCAACCCTTCACCGTCTCCAATATGTTGGTCAGAACTGCCGACCTGTATTCGAACTCTAGAAGCAGCAGCTGCCTCGGGGTCCGCAGGTAGACCTTCTGAACGGGGTATGCGATAGCGAGGCAGATTGGTAAGGTCATTAATAGAAACCGGCGAAGGTGAACTCACTCATACACTGCAGAGTCTGTATTCTTCCAGCTTATCCCCACCGCGGCTTCTACTTGAGAGCGCTGGTGGCGTTTTGAAGTACAAAGCTCTCAAGGGAGAGCCCCTCTCTTGGGTGAATATCATCACGCCAGTGACTATGTTGCTTATGTGTTGGCGTCTGGACTTGAGTTGGTCCCACTTTCGGCCTGCTGCGAGATGTCCAACACCAGGGACGATGACCTCATCCGCCAGATGGAAATGCTGGGGCGAAGAGGGAACCAATCACCGAATCTTGGGAGGGCAATAGGGACTTGCTGGTGTTACTGTTATTAGTACGGTAGTTCTTAATCTCTTGGAGAGCCCATCTAGACCCAGGATGGCCTCAATGATCTGGTTCCCGGTCTTCCCCTGCCAAGCGCTGAATGTGTCACCCAAGATACTATGTCATTCGAGCATATACCGCACGAGCGAGGGCCTACATAGAGATAGCATTGCTCCTGGACAGTCCAGAACCCACGGAGACCACTCTACTAGACGCTATCGTTGTCCACCTAGGAGGTTTATTACAATAGGTCAGACCAACGGGTTATCCCCCGCGCAGAGTTCGTGGATATCTTTCTCAAGACAACATGAGTGCTCAGCAGACGGGGTGATTATGGAAATAGCTGATATGTTTCGATGAAAACGTTGCTTTTCCAAACTCAGCTGGAACTTCACCTAAAGCAGCGAGGGCTAGTACGCTCTTTCCCAGCTGCCGTGGGACGGGATAAGATAACTAGAGACTCTTCGTCAATGGCAAGACTGATGTCCTGCAATGGTCCGGCAGCAAGCCGATCAATGACCAGCACTGGAGATGGATCCGTAAGGGTATGGATTTCCCCATTTGTGCTGGCCCTCGGGGTGTTTAGGGGTGTGCTTTGGGAGAGTCGCTGGCGGCCTGGCTCCAGCAAGTAACTCGGAATTCTTTCGAAGCTGGCAAACGAGGCAATTGCTGTACGAACAATGGTCGTCACTACATTAGCTGGATGCGTGGTCATACCCAGGAGTGCAGTGGTCGTGAATGCGGTCTCTATATCGAGTTGGCGACCCTGAATCTCAGCGAGACTAGCAAAGAGTGCGAGCGTTAATACGGGGTCAAACATCCCTAGCTGACACAAGCCGTTATACGTTCCGGGCCGCCGGGCTTCCCCCCTTTCCAGTTTGCCAGGGCTTACATAATCTACAGGGGCTTCCAGGTCAGCTGTTAGCCAGCTCTTTAACGGGCAGCTAGGTTGACGACAAAGTTAGCGACAAGGTTAGGCTAGGTCAGTTTAGTCAAGTTAGTCAGGCTAGGTCGGCGGTAAGGTCAGGTTAGCCAATATATCAGGTTAAACGGGTTAGTCAGGTCACGTTGGCTATAAGTTTAAATAAAAAGTTGACGACAAGGTTAAGTACAAAGCCAGAGCTGAGGGCTCCAGGGCATATCCAGGTCTTATAGAGACCATATAAATTGGCAGGGGTCTTACAGTAGAGACGGACCTATACGCACCGGCCGCATGTTGCCTATTAAGTTACTTTCCTATTTTGGAAGTCGGCTCTTAGCGAGAAGGGGAAAAAAAGATATAGAATTTTCGTACAACCCCCCCCTTGGCAAGCTCAGTACTCTAAAACGAGGGTATGGAGTGCTTGGCCTTGAGCTGAAAGAGCAGGCAGGGATGGGCGAAACATCCGAGCGGACTCCTCCACCGCTCTTATGCAAATGGCGGATTACCAGACAGTGGGCTTTGCGAGTGGAAAGCCATTACAAATGGGAAGCAGTCAATCAGACGAGCAGAAGAGTGCGATGGTGACTAGGCATGGGAATGTAATGTGGCCTGAGGATTCGAAAGTCCAGAGCAAGGTGTTACGGGTATCAAGTCGCCCCATCACAAAACCAGCTGACCACGTCAAAATGAGTAATTGGAATGTACCAGGGGGATGCCGCGTCGTCATGGCCAAGGGTAAGGCTGTATTTGATCCGACCATAGCATGGAGAGTATCCGGGCGGCAATTGGATGCCAGCCCGAGCGCCCCAGCTAGTCATTTTGACGAGGAAAAAGCGTTTACAAAGGAGCGATAATACCCTTATTGCAATCCTAGTCAACGGAGAACACTTAGAGGTGAAGAAGACTTCCTATTTACCTTCTATTAATCAACCTCCTCGATTCTAGAAAAGCGATGAACAGGAAGACGAGCACTAGTATATAATACTGCTGGGAGATCTGCTGTTCCTGCAAATTTCCAACATTAAGGAGGTGCGGCGCCGAGTACTGGAAAACTGATATGGGCAGATGACCTCGTTTGGAGGCATGACTTCAAGGCGGTCAGCCTCCTTTGGAACGTTCGCAACCAGACTAGTGATCTCCCAATTAAACCCAGCAGGGCCGCACCCAGATAGTGAGATATAAGTTAGGATCTCTAAGGAAACCCGAAGTCAGGCATGGACAGAATTGTTCCGTCTTACGCTCTTCTCCCCCGGCTTGGTGGGGCCGGGGCCCCGATTGCCGACAAAGAACAAGAGACCCACGAAGTTTCCTGGGTATCAGATTCTATCAATACCTTGGCTGCACCTCTTTAACATGTAATTATCACGAAATGTACAAGTTACAACACGAGCTTCAACTCCAAGTCTCATATGTGCTTTCCGTCCTCAGTTTCCAGACTATCCAAGCACGAATTAACATGCTATAAAATGCGACATAGGTAGCATGACCACGCTATGCTAATCGACGCAAACTTGCACTTCCGCAATATGTTCATGCAGTCAGCACAATCTGAGGGCGTCACTTTCCGCCATCATCCTGAATCTACAGACGATTGATTAGCTCAAGTCGAAGTAGCTATGAGTCAGCAATTTTGGTTGTGTATGCACTAGTTTTCAGCTCATGCGTTCTCCATCAGAGCTAGCCTTCTCCAGGAAGCGAGGTCTGCATGATCAACAATGAAGATCTTTGGTAAGGCTGTTCATTCGTCGGCCCGCGTTTGCTGACCCTTCAGCCTTGATGATCGTAATCTTATTGCCAAGCTCTACTGCACATCATTACCGTCTTCGTAGAAATTGTCGCCTAGGTCATCGTGAACACCAGATGGAGTCCCGGCAAGATAATATATATATATATATATGTGTATAAGGCCCACTTCCCAGAGATCTAGATGAGAGATTCTGCATCAACGGATATTACCCACTAATCTTCATCACACTCATTCATATCTCAGATCCCTTGTAAGCGCTGGCCTAAAGCCGTTTCCCCGGTTCTGAATGCTGACCAGTGCCTATTACAGGACGACCAAATCCCTCTCGAACCGCCACCATGCAGTTGCCCATTTTCGCACTTGCTTTGTTGGCGTCAGCCTTAGGCGTTGAAGCCGTCAGCAAACCTGCTCGGGTTGGGGAGCCTGCCGTCAACGAGGGACAGGAATTCGACAGCCAAGACAGCGTTGAAGGCTTTCCAAAGACATCTGAGGACGGCTTGATGACTATCCAGCAAGTCTGTCCCGTACGATGGCCGCGCCCTTGCCCCGATGGCGTGTGGTGCTGCTCAAATGCGTACCCCTGGTAAGTCATGCATCTGTAATGTTTATATACTTCAAACCACTTTCCTGTTGATGTCTTGGTGGAGTCTCTTGCTCCTTACTCATGTGTCCTAACTTCTGATTCCTGTTTATCTTGAATGAGCACTAACTCAGGATGTTCAGGTGCTGCCCCAGGTTCTGTTGCCCTAACGGCTACCGGTACTGTGGTACAGATGGGAGGTGCTATGCTAGGTGAGTGTCCCGAGATGAACAACGTGATATTCTGAGCTTGAAGTACTGACATTGGACCAGACCCTGAGCCTCCCATGGTTAGAGTTACTACCTCCTGGGTCAAATGCCGTATAATCGGTGATAGGTGACTGGTCAAAGGAAATACATACCAAAAACGGGAGATTGTTCCATATATTGCGCAGTACTTTTTACAAGCTATTAATACACTCATTCTCTTCGACGGCCTTAGTGGAACCTTCTACGTGAGGACTATGAAAGTCAACGCACACTGAGCGAATGGGTAGACTTTGGCGAAAGTCTATAGCTAACATGCGAGTGCTAAGAAAAACCGGCCGTACCTTAACACTAACTTGCACAGTTCTGATGAATAACACTTCTGTTGTAATCATTATCGTATGAGCCTACCCTGTAAGCTTATAATAGAATAGCCTCATCCTTGAATTAACACTCTGGACGTACTTATGTACGACATGGGCACCCCTCCGTTGCTGCGCTCAGACTTCCTGCTATCCTTGCCAAATTCAGCCTTGCAATACGGTGGCCTACGAAGCACGAACCCAGCCCAGTGATACGGATGTCGATATCCGTACTCATACTTTAACCTCATGACCGCGTCCTGAACCGCAACCGCCAGGTTGGCAAGGCCGCCTTCTAGAAAGTCACCAATTCCCCCGTAAAATGCCTCAGCAAATTCCCTTCCCGTGCCAGACGTAACCGGCCACAGCGTCCTAACGGCTGATGGCGTTCCAACGCAGAGCAGCGCAGTCACTCTAGGAATCCGGAGGTTCTCTCCAGGAAAAATGGGTCCACCCCTATTCGAGGTAGCAAAAAAGGGCTACGCCACCTTCCATATTCTTCCATATCCTTCTATAGATTCCCTAGGTTTCTATATAGTTAATAATGGAAATAATAGATTAATAAGTAAATAATAAGCTAAATAATGCGGGTTATCCGAATGTATAAAGCCCAATATTCCCAGGGCTGTTGCAGGTAGTCCATAGCTCATAGGCATCATCAATAGACACACCCTGAGATTTCCTCCATTCTTACTCGAGCCTACCCTGCGCATTTTCACATACTAATTTCTCCCGGGTACCCTCATTGCTTCCTATAGGGTAGCCTCATCTGCTGCCGCCCTCCAATTCTTACAGTCACCATCCCTAGAGGCCCGTCCCCTGGCGAAATAGCCTGTAATGCGGAGCCGCAGGCCATGAGAGGGATGAGCCTGGTTTCAATCTGTACGCCGAAGAGATCGCCGGCAGAGAAAGCACCGTCACCGAGAACGAGAGACTGATCGAGCACAGATGCCGAGTCGATGTGCAATGACCATGGAACTGAACTACTGAAGATGACTCTAGTGCTTTAGTGAACGCTTCGTGATTCTCATCTTATCTCGTAAACAAAAACCGGACGAGAGCTCCTCCCATGTCTGACACTCTCCGTTACCTTTCCATACATGATATCATCGTCCCTGACATAGCAGTCGCCGACGAAGATGTGGTGATCTTGGCGCCGACGCAGCACGTACGGCATCGTTCCGCGGAAAAGTACTACGACCTCATCACCTGGTCGCATAACCATTGGCCCAATTCCAATATGCCCATCCCTTGTTAGAAATGCCCGGCGATTGTAGGAATATAGGCAAAATCCGGTCCGAAAACATTCAGCATCCTTACTTGTGCTGCCTTGCAGCGGGACCTGGGTCGGCTGAGATACTCCGTGCCGCCGGCCCAGTCTGTCAAGGAAGCTGGCCACGCACCGTTCGCTCAATTGGGTCGCCGTTTGCCTGTTGAAATCCCGGACGGGTAATCGGAATCCCATCGCAGAGTCTACAAACAGAGAAGCGTATGTGATGCCGAGAGGATGAGCCGAAACAGCCTTGCAAAAGGCCACGTCTAACGGCTCGCCTGTCCGGTAAACTTGCCTCGGCTTGGGTACCATAGGCATAGGGAGTAACTGAGACCACGCATGCTCTATAGCAGCCGTCCGGGAATCCTCACTACGCTCAAATGTTATGATGTCGCTCACTATTTGGACCACGCCGACGTGAAACCCTTCGAGGGTGAGAGCGCGCGGGATTGCGAAGGCTCGCCGTATTCTCGACTGGAGTAGGTCGGACAGCGGGGGAGTACACGTCCCGGCTGCAAAGAGTCCTCCTCTCCGAAAGACTTGATATGCCTTGGCCTCAAACCACTTCGGAACCCATGTTGGATACTCTCCGGGCGACGGATCACTATGGTGCTGTACGTAGCTGAGAACATCGAGGAACATTGGCGACTTGCTGATCATGAAGCGTGCCAGGTCGATGTAAACCGAGGCGGTGTCTTTGCGGTAATCTGGCTTCAGAGCTGCGGGGATGCCGAGATCGAGTTGAGGGTTGTGGCTGTTGATAAAGTTCTGAACATTAGTCACGGCGCGGTGGAATGCACCGAGGTATCGGTCCATCTCCCTCGTTGTGTGCGTCAAGGTCAGCACGGGCTGGACGCCTTCGTCGCATATGCCCAGAATCGAGTAGACCTTGTCACGGACATCTGTGGCCTTGAAGCTCCTCATGTCCTCCAGTAGCTCGAGAAGCGGGCCGAGAGAACCTGCCACATTTGTGAAAGTCATGTGCTTCTGATACCGGTTCGCAAAGATGTTATACCAGACGTTGAGCGACGTCGCAATCTCGACTCTCCCGCGCTGATCTCCCAGGAAGAGCAACGTCGAGATCAGATCGAAGAATGACATTTCAAGTTCTTCGCATTTTGCAATCGCCCAGGGGCTTACGGCGACCTCCTGGACGACCCAAGTCCGGTGGAAGTACTCCCGGTCGAAGAGATTGACCAGATGTCCCATGGACGCTGTGGGCAGCCCTGCCATAGCATTTCCCATAATATTAGCTACGAACTCATTATCAACCTCCGCTGGCCTTTCGCCGCGGGTGGCCTCTTCGGACTCCGCTATCAGTTTTCCAACATTGGCGAGTCTCTTCGCAACCTCAAAGGCCTCTTCGGCGCCCTCAGACTTCAGCCCCAGCCACGCGACGACCCTCGCACAGCGCTTGTAGACGAGCCGCATGTACTGGACCTGGCGCGATCGCTCGTCCACGCTCGACTGGTCGATGCACAGCGCATCGATCCAAAGACAACGGACTTGGGTGGGAAGGCGGAGGGACCGCAATGCGCTCTCCAGATTGGGCTTGATAGGCAGCGGGTTGCCCTGGAACCAAATATAGTTGGTGGGGTCGTCGATTCCCCAAGTGTAGGAGAGGGCCTCGTACGGCGGAGCATCTTCCACATTTACGACCTCGAGTCGGCCGCAAAAGGGCTCGTCATCGCTCTTCCCTGGCTCGAGGTAAAGAAGGCGAGTGAAGGGAGGCGTTCGCCCCGTCGTGGTGATGGGTGGGAGCGGTTGATATCGGTACATGGCTGTGAAGTCGACTGCCTCTGAGATCCTTCCCAGAACGCAAGAAGTCTGAAGAGACGAACGGAATCAGAAACGCGCACGTGTAACCATGTCGCCGACAAGCGCGGCACAACGTTACGGCCTAGAAGACCGATGGGGAGACGGGAAATGCAAAGCAAAGGCATCTTTACATAGAACTTTCATTCGGGGATCAGTTGCGTCTCGGCGTCCTGAAGAAAAGGTCAAGGTCACGTGTATTATAGACCCCAAGTGCTTGCCTCAGCAGGCTCAGGCGCGCAAATAAAGCTGCTTGGCGCGATCCAGCGTGGGCGCACGGCAATCTGTCTGGTATTTTCTAAGGGCAATTTATATACGGGCTGAACTATTTTGATAGCCGGGCTGTGTTTATTGATTGGCCCAAGAATTTCTGTTGACTGGCCTGTACGCCTGATAGGGGTCCGGTGCCTCACTGGCCACCTGGCCGCCCATCCCGCACTTCAATCCACGCCGCTTTAACAACCAGCCATCCTTCTTTCAACAGCGATACTAACGTTCCCCTACCGACTTTCTGTCTGCCCAGCCGCATTTCAATATATCTGTCCTCAAAATCGTGATCACAAATATCCAAAAGCTACTATCCTGGATTTTGGAAGGCCAATTGCAATGGGATTGCAAGAAAACAGAATCGCTATCAGCAGCGGTGATAGCAGTGATGGCTCCCTTTCGGGCATGCCTCCGCGCAAGCGCCGGAGACAGCCATCTCAGGCTCAGGCTCAGGCTCGGGCTCCTTTCGATCCTGAGCCCTGTTACGGCGTTAACGACGACGACGCCTTATATAATCTTTTCGCGACATGGCCAGAAAGCTGCTTACCAGTCGACCGAGACCACATGGCTCTTGTGGTGTCGACGAGCCCTGGTGGAAACTGCGGCAGTCATGAATCTTCTTGAACGACTGCTTCCATGGCGAGGGGACTCGGCGGTTATTCATCACGGCGATTCCAGGCCCAGACGAGCTCGAGAGACAGCGCCTACACCGTCTCTCGAGGTGGACAAAGTCGATGCCCACACGCGGATCGAGGCCAGCTTCCAGTCTTCCCTGAACTTCGCGAGGGAGCTAGCAGAGACAAATTCATTAAAATCTCGCGAGTTGACCAGGAATCGAGGAGGGTCTAGCCTGCGGCGGTCTACCTCGGAGCCGGGAGACGACAGCCGCGACCCTTTCCTGTCGCTCTCTCCACCGTCACCACCGCTAAACGAAGACGAGCAGGAGTACGAAGAGTGGAACAGCTTCTCTGACATGAAGTCTGGTAGTCAGAGCGAGGCCGAACCTATTCCCTGTTAAAGTAGACGCAGGTTATGAGTGCATAATCAGTTGATTGATTGGTTAGTTAAAGGAGTAAGTCTAGACAGCATGGATATGGGAGGGTGTCTCCCATATATCTAGCTACAGGTATGGGGCGTCCCAGTTACCTTATTTACCAGCTACCCTATTTTCCAACATTCCCATTCGAACCATACCAGTAGCTTAAGATTTTAACCCGGGATTAACTTATTATTAATCCGTACGTATAATTATTTATGTTATAATTTTTTCTATTTATGCCTTTAGTTTTATATAATATTTAAAATGTAAATTTTTAAAACTTTAGTATTTAAGGTTTTTTATAGTAATTTATTTTTATATCTTTCGTTAAGAAAGTAATAAATATTCGTTGTTTTATTATATAACGCGTTAATGTTATACCAAATTTTTACTTTCGTTATATACCGTTTATTCCGTAAATAATTAACGAAAAAACGTTGTTTATTTTATAAAATAATTTTTTAACAGTTCGTTTTTAAAATAATAAGTACGGGATCGTAATTTTATATTAGTATTTTTTTGCCTTTAATTTTTTTACCTTTAATTTTTTTGTTAATTATAGTAATAGTGAATATGTATTAATTTTTTTGTTTTTATTGGTTGTTAATTAGCGATTCGTTAAGTACGTTGAAAAGCCCGATTTAGGTGTGTTTTTCGTATTTTGGATTTGGCTTAGTGAAGTTGTCGAAGAGATTTTAAAAATCCGGGTTAGGTATGTAGTTTTTTTAATTAATTTAATTTTGTTTGTTATGGAAGAAGATAAGTTTAAGGTAGATATATAGAATGTTATTATTAATTATGGGATTTTAGAATTGCTTTAGGAAATTTTTAACCTTACGTTTTAAAATAGTTAAGTTCGATAATAACGCGTTAAAAACTATAAGTAATGTTAAAAGCGTTATATTTAACGTAAAAGAGACGTTAACCGACAGATATTTACGTTTCTTTATATAAGTTTTATATAGTTTATATTAGCCGTTTAGGTAGAGCCCGAATGGGTTTCGGATATGTAATTCCGGTAAAGTCGGTTAATGTAATAAAAAATATTTTTTTAAAAATTAATGTTATCCGTATAATATATATTTGTATAATTTAAAAAGGGTAGGATAAGTTATGTCGGTTAACGTTATCGTCGTATAATAAAAAACGGTATAATTTTAATATTTTTAACGTTAAAGCGTTATTTAGTTTTTTATTTGTTTTGTACCGGGAAATTTTATATTAAGTTTAGGGCATATTTAAAACTTTTAAATACGTTTTTCGGTAATAATTTCGTTAATTTATCCGTAATTTATTTCGAAATGTATGTATATTTTTAAAAAAAAAAAAAGTATTTGCTTATTTTTCGAGAATAAAGTGGTGGTATATTTCGATATGTTTGATACGTATATGGAACTATGGGTTTTGGGTTAAAGTTAGTATTTTTGGTTATTTCCGTATATTATTATAGTAATAATTTAATTACGGGTAACGTTAAGTTTCGTTAGTAATTTTCGTAATTAAATAGCTTTTTTCGTTATTTAGATTTGCTTTATATATTCGGTTTCGTGAACGATAATAAGACGGTAGGTTGTTTTTTTAACGATTAACTTATGGTTTTATTACCGATATTAAAAATGTAATTTACAGTAAAACGGTAAGATTGTATATAGTTTGCTTAATTGGTATTCGTTTAGTTTTAAAGATTGTTTAATTTATTTTGGTAAGTAAGTTTAAGGTTAAAAAAGTTTTTAAGGTAACGTAAAAATTTTTTGACGACGTTAAGATAGTAGGTAATGAGATTTTTTATGTAACGGTTGAGGTGCGAAACCGTATATGTTATATCCGGTTATATTTTTATTATTACGTATATTAGATATTTTATTGCTTTTGCGTATTATTTAACGTTAATTTGTTTTATTTCGTAATTATTAAAAGGTTTTTGGATTTTTGTAACTTTAATAAAAGTTATGTTTTCGTACGTTTTTTATTATTTTAAATCCGTAATAATAATCTTAAGATAGTCCTTTTAGTTAAGTTATATTGTTTTGTTAGTACGATTGCAGGTAATAGCTATTTTAAAGTAATATAAATAGGGTTTAAGAGTTGTTATTTGGAATTTGTTTGATAACGTTTTTTAAGTTAGTTATTTTAAAAAAAAAGATTTAACGAGTAAAAGGTTATTTATATAAACGATAATATAAATATAGCTTTTAATAAATACTTTAATATTAAAATTTAGTTGTAAAAAGCTTAGTTTTTTTAGGAAAATAATTAATATATGGTATTATACTTTAAGAATTTACTTTAAACCGTAAAATGCTTTATTTAATTTGTAAACTTTGTTTGTTTCGTTATTAAATTTAGGCGGTTATTTTATATAGATTTTTTCGTTAATTAATCTATAAAAAAAGTAGTAATTATATTTATTTATTTAATTTCTAGGTTATAAGTTACGGTAAAGGCGAAAATAAATTTATAATTTATTAGTTTTATTACCGAAACGAGAATATTCGTGTAATTTAAGTTTTTAATTTATTCGAAGCTTTGTACGATTTAGCGTATTTTATAGCGAGTGATTTTATTATTAAGTTTTTTTGATTTTATAAATTTCTTTGCCGGATAAGGTTTTCCGGCTTGGTAGTAATTCGTAAAGCTTTTAAGTATTGTTATTAATTAGTAATTTATATTTCTTTTTTATTATTTGTAATTATTTCGGTTATTAAGGGTTTTTTTGGTATGGTTGTAATTTTAAAATTTCAAGTTAGTAATTTAAAAAAAGTAAAACTTTAGGTTAGTTTTAAGCTGGTAACGTATTAGTAATTTATGTTTAGTTCGTAACCGTAAAGTATAACTTGAAAGTTTTTTAAGTAGTGGATTTTCATAATAAGGTTTAGGAACTTTATTTATAAACGTAGATGCGTTTTCTGTTATGTTATTATTACTTTTAATAAGGGTTAATTATTTTAAATCGTTATTATTATCCGAATCCTGTATATTTGTTATTTTGCTTAATATTTTTAATATAATTATTAATAGTGACTTAAATTTAAGGTTTTTTTTTAACTTAATCGTTAAAAAAACGTACGTTTTTCGGTAAGTAAGTTCCGGGTAAGGAATCCGGGTAGGTATTAGGTAAACGGCGTTTTAGCCGGCTTAGTTATTCCAAAAATAACGATAATCGTACTTTTTATTTTTTGTTAAGGGTAAAAAAAAATATGTAAGTATTTTTTCTTAAAAAAAAACCTTGTTAGTATTAACGACGGTGTTATTGTTTAATTGGAGGATAATATAGTTAATTGTTTTATTCTCTTGATATCCGAATATTTTATAAGGTATAATTTTTTGGGAATATATTTTTTAATAAGAAATAATTATTTGTTTTTATTATTTTTAGGCATAAAAGGTTAGGGACGTTTTTATATTAAGTTTCGTAAAATGTTTTATTAAAAACGTTATAGGGTAATTTTTTAATAGGTATATTGTAATAATAACAATAATAGATTAATATATTTTCGATATATTGTTTATTTCGGCTTAAATTAACATGGTTTTAACTTTTTTATAGCCTTTTAATGGTGCTTTTAACGATACCGTTTTATTAGTATTAGCTAATGGCGGTATAAAGTATGTTAATGTTTTTTTGGTAACAGAAGTTTTGAAATTTAGTATTAACGTATATGCTTAATTTGTTGATAGTTATTATGTAGTAACGTTATTCGGTTTATTTTTTATTTTTTTAGAAAGTACTTAAACGCCGTAAACCAGTCCTTAAGTTATCGAAATAGGACGGTTCAGGTTATTTGTAAGTAGTTATAGATTATGCCGAATTATCCGGTATATTTGTTTTATTAAGGTATAGTGACTTTAGGTTATAAGTATTACGTTAAATCTTGCCTTTATGCGGCTATTTCCGTATATAGCCTTATATATATAGCTTATAAAGGTAATATTCGTTAAGTAGTTTTATACCAGTTGATATATTTATTAACTTGCGTAGGTTACGATTACTTAAATATTTCAAACGTTTATGTTAAACCTTTAAAACCGGGTTAAAAATAAAGTAGGAATGAAAAGTTATATTAAGGCTTGTTATATTAACGGCGTTGCCGAATTAGTTTATTATATATAGGCCGGCCGATTTGGTAGTTGTTAAAAATATATATTTTTTTTAATTCCGAAAGCGGTATTTTAGCGAAATAAAAATTTAGCCTTTTTTTAAGCAAGCTGTAAAATTAATATTAAGTTTGCCTTTAAGTTAGGACAAAAGATCGTTTTGTTAATAATTACTCGTTCAGGTACGTTATTAATTATTACGGTAAATGTTATTATACCTTTATATTTAAGCGTTAAGGTTTTTTTATCGATTCCGTAAATTAAGAATTTTTTATAAAAATATATTTTAGTTAATATTTTTTATCGTAACAGTTAATTTGATTATAACCGTTATTAAATATTAATACGTTTTAAAACCTTTTTGCCAGTTTTATTATCTTTGCTTTCGGTAATACTATAAAACCGATTAATTTCTGTTCCGTATTAAAATTTACGGGTAAGTAATTAAATATTAATTCGGTAATTAATATAGCAAGTTTTATAAAAAACGTAATAAATAATAAAACTGTTTTGATAATGGATTCGGCTAAAGATATTCCGAAAAACGTAAAAACAGATTAGATTATAATATAATTTATGGTAGCTTTTTAATAGTATTTCCAAAAGTTATAAAGGTTGTGATCGTCGAGGGGGTTATGTTTTATTCCTTTTCTCTAGCGATTATTAAGTTAATAACTTTAAATAAAGCCTAATTATTTAAAGCAATTTAATTAATACGTAACTTTTTATTTTTGATTTATTTTTACGTTATCAAACGGATGCTTTTTCCGGGTATTAAAAAAACATTTATTAAATAGGTAATTAGCTATTTTACGTTTTGTTACCTTATAGTAAGTACAAAAGCAAGTATTAAGGCTATTTTTTCGTTTGTTACTATTATACTAATAATATTTATTAATACCTATTATATTAACATTTACAATTATTACCTAGTTATATTTTTAACTTTGCTTCTTTTATAAAACGTGTTATAAAGCATTTTCGAAAGTAGCAGTAAGCTTAATAATATTACCGGCATTATTTCGTTTTAGGATAATGCTATAAATTTTAAATAAAATAATAAGGAAGGTAACAAAGTTATTACTGAATATAAAAAGGAATTTATTAATAAAATAAGGTTTCAAAATAATGTAAGTCGGGTTAAGTTTAACGAAATTAATACGAATTTGTTTTAACTTACTTGTTAAATTAATAATTAATTTTTCTATAACTAACGAAATAATTTCTTATTAAAAGAAGAAACTCTAGAAAATAGCATTCCCTTTTAGTTTATATTTCTTCTCTAATTTCCTCCAAACAAGGGCAATTATATCGAAAAGTAAGCTTTTGGAAAAACAAGGTTTAATTTCGTCCTTAAGGTTCTTTTTAAGTCGGTATCGGATATATCCGAAAACCTTATCCTGTTTATTACGCCAAAATTTTTCCTTTTTGCGTTTTTCGGAATCGGTTAACCTTACGGTATCGAGATTTTCGGCTTCGTTTTTTCCGAGAAAAAATCTGGCGTACCTTTATATATATAGATAATCCGTTAACTATTTTTTAAAACTAAACTATTCCGTTAATAATTCGAACTTTGTTACGTTATTAAGCATATTAATAATCTTAACATTGGATATAATAATCGGTTTAATTATAAAATTGCTAAGTTAATTTCTAAACTTTTTTAACAATTAATCCGGTATAATAATTTAATAAATTAAAAGGTTCGATAAAAAATGGAAATTTAAGAAAGTAAATAAAAGGTTTAATAGGTTTAGGTTTAAAGGTAGGTTTTTGGGTAATTATTTCGAATCCGAATAGATTTATTTCGAGGTTTAAAAGTAAGAAAATAATGGAGATAATACTAGAATTTGGTAATAATAAATAACTAAATAAATATAAAAAGATGTAAGTTATATTTTAAACTTTTTTTAAAAAAAATTAGATATATTAAGTATTGAAAAAGTCTGTGTAAAATAAGGAAATTTTTTTTCGTTAAAAAATCTAAAAAATTAAGGCTTAAAAAATTTAAAGTTAAAAGAAATATTGCGAAATATTTATATTAATATCGTAAACGTTAATCGATTTCATAATGCGATTTCGTTATTACGATAATAATATTAAAACGTTAAATAATTTCGTTATTTAAGTAATTTTAAAAAGTTTATTTCGAAATCCAGATAAATCGGAAAGATGTATTAATAATTTAATAAGTTGAATTTTGTTCGTTTATAATAAAGAAATTCGACGAGATGTTAAGATATTAAAATAAAGAGTTCCGATATTTTCGTATAATAAATTTTAATATAAGAAATAAATAAATCCTTCCGGTATTCGGGTTTTATAATATTAAAGATACCATAATACATATCGGTAAGTATATAATATAACCCATATTAGGCGTAATTAAAGAATTAGGTATTCTTAATATATACAACGAAAATATACAATAAACTTATCTAAAATACGTTTTAAGATATAAAAAGGTATAATTATAGTATAGCTAAAGATAAAAAATAAATTATAAGCTTTCCGGGCTTATAACTTATTAAAGTAAACGCAGGTTATAAGTGCATAATCAATTAATTAATTAATTAGTTAAAGGAGTAAGTTTAGACAGCATGGATATGGGAGGGTGTCTCCCATATATCTAGCCACAGGTGTAGGGCGTCCCAGCCACCTCATTTACCAGCCACCCTATTTTCCAACATTCCCAACCCACCGATTCCCAGTTCTACAGCTCCATCGATCAGGGCCTTTCACTCTAAGGTTAACGCGTTCGCGAAGGCGAACGAGTTCGACGTTGTTAGACACAATGCCTCTGGAAGTCGAGCAAGGAAGACTCGCTACGTGTTTGAGTGTGAGCGGTATTGTCAGCCACGCCCGTCTAAAGGGACCGGGCTCCGCCAGAGGCGGTCCCGCAAGTGCGACTGCAAGTGGAAAGTGATTGCGGAAGCCTTGGAAGAGAACTATATGTGGACTCTACGGGCATTGGCTAATCCAGAGCATGGCCAACACAATCATGAACAGAGTATTAACCTCTCCGCACACCCAGCCCACCGAAGGCTTCAGATTGGTGGTAGAAGTAGTCGCCTTGGTGAGCGTAGATGACGAAGATGGGGCGTGCAGTGGCGCTCTCACCGCCTTTGTGAGCGGACGGCCCGTCATGGTGGGAGCTGACGGGCCGCCCATACAGCCCTTGCAAGATGCGGCCCAGGTAGTTGTGTTGGTTAGGCCCTTATATATATTGCCTTTCTAAGACGAGTACTGTACACCTCCCGATTTTCTGGTCCATCCTGTACAAGCGATTCTCCTCTTCAATATCTCTGTCAACCAATGCCCATATGTAACCAAGTCCTCTCGCTCTACTTCGAAAGCCATTGGCCTCAATGCCTTTCCTCACAACTTCCTCCACACGTGGTTCTTCCGCATTACTCCAGTCCAGACCGGATCCAGACGGAGGCTCCCTAAAGACCACCTCATTAGAGTCTATGCGATATGACGGTTTGTCGAACCAAATAGCACCTTGTATTTACCGTACCGCAAGATGTTAACCTTAAGTTCAGTAGACGTTTCTCAGGTCCCGCGTTCCCTCAGGCCAGGCACGTCTAACTGTCGTACGTCTAACTTATGCACAGCTCTTTAGATTCCTCAACAACAATCCCAATCCGGAAACTTGCAAATGATCTATCCCTTATCTAAGCACCCTCTCCCATCCATCAACCTAAGCCTAGATGCCCCCAGGGGGAAGCAGGCAACGATCAAGTTTTCTTTCAGGACGAGTGACGCATCGATTGAGTATATACGTATGTCACAGGCGATGGAAGAAGCGCACTGATGGGTTCTGGTAAAGCGACGGCTCTGGCCTGCGACGTAGAGAATGTAGGACTCATGGCCTTGGCCAGTCACCACATTAGATATAGGATCACTGTTGACCCTGACGGCTCCCCATTCAGAGTCTTGCCTCATAAGAACTGGAAACTGAGAAATCTGCTTTTTCCAGATCTTTGCATACCGTCCACTCCTTGTCGAGGCTCACTTTGTGGTCTAGCTGCATCACATTTAGCAGATGCGGTGACGGAAGTCAAATTTGACTTACTCTCTTCTCTACCATCCTCCCAAGCTTAGCATCGTCAATTGATATTACTGTAGCGTTTTGTCACTTGCGGACAATACCAAAATCATTCCCGCCCGATGCCTTTCCACCCCCTCCTTTGTGCGGTCGACGTCGGGTGTTTGCCCAAGAGGCATGCTCAGGTGGACTTTCGCAAAGGCATTCGTAGTAGAGAGAGTTAAAGGGGCCGGCACGATGCTTCCTGGGCGGTGGTGAAGGATTTGGAGTTACGAGGCCCAACAGCGGCGGTTGGAGCGGGAATGGGACTAGATAGGTGGCGATTGGGATAACGGCAACAGAGTTGCGAGGCGACCTATAGTTGTCGTGGGCGCATATAACGCTATTGCTAGCAACGCAATAGCGGCGTCGCTTTTGCGACAATAATGAAGTCAGTGAAAAAGAGTTAAAGTCTTAAATACGGACAACTGAGTTTACGTTCAACGAGAATGCCTTCTTAGGCATCAACGAGTCGTACTATGACAGGAGATTGGTGAGAAATTGCAAGATCTTGACACAAAATGGTATCATCCACCGATCCAGACCGCTCCGCCTTCACATTGCGTATACAACGCTAAAACGAGCGTGGGCAGTCACATCGACCTTGCGGCCGATTGGATTTGTCGTCATATTTAGTAGAGAACGGGCGTGGGTCGATTGGCCTGTTCTCAATTTGAGGAATACAAGGCCTGGGTGCACAGTTGGAGGCTCAAATGGAATGAACCATGTTCGCGACGCAAAAGTAAGACACTGTTCGAGACTTACGCCCTTACCGGCTCTAGCTTCCCTTTAATCATCCTAAACCGACCGTTCAACTGACTTGTGCACCTGAATTCTAAATCCCCTTGGTGTTCCAGACAAGGTGGCCGGCGGAATGAACGGGAATGTCTATAGAGGAGCTCCATCCCTTTCTCATGACCTCGATGCTTTTTGATCTTCTCTTGTTCACGACCTAACTGCTTTGCCGAACGTCGACAGCCGCGCAGAGGACTAAGCATATCAGCTACCTTCGAAAACTTGAGCTCCGTCTGGAGCCTGGCAATCCTCCCATTGAAGGCCTCGCTCACGAGTTCTCTGCCTTTCTCAGTAGTACCTTCCCGCCCAGCCGCCCCACCGTTCGTCGCTGCCCGGGCTTTCCTCGACGAAGAACACGAGCGCCCCCGACAAGTCGCCCAGAACGACAACAACGGCTATGCCCTGGGCGGGATCGAAAGTCATAATGTTGTGATTGTTGTATTGCCTGATGGGGAGTATGGTACGGTCTCTGCCGCGGCTGTAAAAAGAGACATGCTGCACAGCTTCCCGAACGTGCACATCGGGTTGATGGTCGGCACCGGGGGCGGTGCTCCAAGCCCCAAACACGATGTGCGACTCGGCAACGTCGTGGTCAGCAGTCGCGCCGGCGGCAGGGGCGGAGTGTTCCAATACGATTTTGGCAAGACGATCCAGAATCAATCTTTCCAAGTAACGGGATCCTTAAATCAGCCACCAATGGTGCCGCGGACAGCAGTCAGCGCGCTCAAGAGTACATACGAGATGAAGGGCAACCAGCTTTCCGACGACGTGGACATGGCGTTGAAGAAGATTAAGAAGCGGAGATAGTACACCTGTCCACCTGCGGCTAGCGACAGGCTATACCGATCCGACATCCCGCATCTTCCGAGCTCGGGTGAAGACTGCGACGAAGTATGCGGTCCGTCATACCTGGTGGCCCGAGAGCAACGCGGCGAAGAGGAGGACGACCCTGTGATTCACTATGCATTGGTTGCTAGCGCAAACCAATTGACGAAGGACGCCATGTTCGAGATGCACTGGCGGCGGGAAAGGACACCCTTTGCTTCGAGATGGAGGTCGCCGGGCCGATGAACCACTTCCATGTCTGGCGGTCCACGGTATATGCGACTACTCTGACTCTCACAAAAACAAGGAGTGGCAGGGTTTCGCGGCTATGGTAGTGGCCGCGTATGCGAAGGATTTTCTGCGTCAGATTCCCCCAACAAAGTCGAGGCTGAGAAAGGGATCAGCGAAGTCCTTTGATTCCTGTTAGTCTGACCATTCTTCTTCATAGTACGCCGCCTAACTATAATAGTCGGAATGAAATTAGATGATATGCAAAGAACATCAAGTGAAGCAACCGCTGCAGTCGAAGCCATGAAGTCTGACTATCATATCGACAAAATCGAGCGCTGGCTGTCTCCGCCCCCCAATGCGTCGACCAATACCAATCATGCGAGAATACTGCGGCTTGAAGGAACTGGGCAATGTTTCTCGACAGCCATGCCTCCAGCGAGTGGAGCGTCGGATCACGTCAACACCTGTAATTACACGGACTACCAGGATGTAGCAAAACGGTTCTCAGTACGACAATCCTTGATAGTCTCACGAAGCTGGACGATGGCATCCCTCTTAACTTCCCCTTCGAATTTTTGATACAATAATGTAACCGTGGATGGCATGCTCTGCTCGCTTGCCTTCCAACTATACAAGTTCGGGTTCGACTCTGCGAAGGAACCCAACAGTCTATTCCGATCTCACCGCAATGGCCGAGACCAGCCGGGAATCAAAGCCCTGTTTAACTACTTTTACGCGATGGCGAGGATTCCTACAAAGATGTACATCGTACTGGATACGCCGGACGAGTGCACTACGAGAACCGAACTCCTCTGGTGGACCAGAAGCTTTGTATCCAGCTCCGAATTTGCCCACGTACAGCTGATTGCTACTGGACGGCCAGAAGCAGGGTTTCTTCGTGAGCCCCCCCTCGGTTATTGGCGAAAGCAACTGCGTTTCACTCGGCAAGGAGTGTATCGACGCCGACATCCGTTCCTACATCATTTCGAGGCTTGAGGAAAGCCCGGAGTTCCAGAAATGGGCCTCGTTCCTGTCGGTGCTCCAGCAAATTCGTGACGAGATCGGAGGCAGAACTGATGGGATGTAAGCCTCTTCTGCCGACCACTTCTTTGGGTAATCAAATCTCTAATACCAGATCTAGGTTCAGGTGGGCAGCGTACCAACTAAACAACCTCGAGGCATGTCTCGATCGCGAAGGGTATCGAAGCCGCTCTCAAATCCATCCCACAAGATGCAAGGGTAAGGCCATCTGTCTGGTTCAGTTCCTCGTCCATGCCAAGCGTCCGTTGACCCTCCCGGAGGCGGGGGACGTGATGACCGTCCGGATTGACAATCACCCACGATACTTCCGCGCTGAGGACAGGATGCTTCGTCCAACCGAGATTATACAATGCCTCCTTCTGGTTCTTCTCGTCGTCGTGGTAGTGGTCATGTTAGCTTGAATGATTTCGCTTCGGGCCAGACCCCTGGTTGAGACAGCTTCATGGAGCACCTGAGGATCGTTCCCATCCCTAGGTTGCCTGGATGCCTGGATTGTTACCTTCTGTGACCTTTATTATGGGGAAACTGATGTGTATAAAGGAATTGCCAGTCTACCTCTTACATAGCCCAGGATTCATCTCAGATCGGTGGAAACCCTGCCCCCTAGGCAGCATTGCAGACGCAGAATCTGCCCTGCCACCATGATTTCGAACCGTTCCTTTCAGCACCACTGCTTATGAATAAGGTAGATCCCGGTCACACGTAGTTTATGAGGCATAGGCGGTGGTGTAAGAATCGGAATTATGGCAAGCCGGCACGTTTCCACATATCAACAATCAAGCGAGTAGATATGTTCATAATCCACTTGATCCTTCATTCTTGGAGGACTGTGACCTTTGGAGCTGAGCATAACTATCTACTAGAGAATTGACTTAGCTAGAAATTGCGGACAAATTTTGTAGACGCGATTTAGGCAGGAAATAGCACAACTGGGAAACGCTATGTTCATCTGGCCGGTCAAACATTACGACAATAAAGCGAAGACAAGAAAGCGAAATTGTGTAGCTAGTGATGGCGTCAAATGTGGCGGTCTCGTAGATTGCCGGGTGCATGAACCGCTGGTCAGATTCTTCGAGGAGGGAAAGCCTAGCCTGGGCCCGAAATAGGGGGACACTGTCCAAGAGCTGGGCAAGTATGCAGGGTATGTGATCCCAAAAGTGGGCCCCCTCCCAGCACCTCAGCCCAAGCTCAGCCCGAGCTCCGACTTCCTCAGCCATCGCTCAGCGGCAGCTCAGCATAGAGTAGCAGGAACTCAGCTCTAGAAATGGAAAGGGATTTTGGTATGCTTGAGTTTCGTCTCCGAGTTTGGTGGGATGAGGAGGAATACGGATGGGTCAATAGTCGATGACGAGATTTCGCCGTCAAGGCACCTAGAGTGATACGTCAAAGGTCCGCGTCGGGGGATAACGTGGCATAAAAGGGTTAACTCGGACCGTTCTATTCAATTGTTTAGCCAATATTTAATGCTCTCGTTCCAGCTCCCCCGCAGCTGCTCCTTTTTTTCGATGATACCGGACCGTCTGAGCCAAATGGTACACAAATAGACACGTAAACAACAACAATAACACCGCGCCTATAGCAAAGGGAGCCAGAAGCGCCAGCAGAGTCAAAATAAAAGACAGACGACGGAACTTTTCATGGCTCTCCAGCTCCACCAGCCCGTTCCCTACCTGCAGGGCAGAGAGAAGGATTGACCCGAATCCAAAGAGGGTGACGATCCAGCCAAAATTATCGCGATAAAAGCCTGTGTACGAGTCGTACCCAGACGCATAGCCACTGACGATGTCTCGAAGGCCTCCAGGCTTGGCAAATCGGTAAATCTGGTTCAGGCGCTTGATCCGTAACTCACCGTACGCGTACCGCGAATTGATCATCGCGGTGCCGTTCAAATCCACCTCCTCCGCCAGATTCTCAACAAAGCGCCGCCAGGTCGGCCAGTCGAGCCGGGCATCGACGAGATGTGTCTCTTTCGCCAACGTCAGGTCAGTATCGTGCCGTATCAGCCATGTATATGATACCAGCAGCCCGCACGCAAGCGCATGCAAAGCCGGGTCCGGGCAAATGTGCTTCTCCCAGAATGTGGGGTCCAGCAGATACCGCGGCAGGGGCTTGACGAAGATGCGCTGGTCGGCCCAGAGCAGGTGAAAGTCCGCCCTCTGGGTGGGGACGATTTCGCGGCCCAGCATTCGTTGGCGGTGGAGCGGCCGGGCGGCGGCCGGGCGGCCCGCCCACCACAGGTGCTGGTGGATGCGATTAAGTCGCTCGACACCGAGTTCTTGGTGAAGACAGTCGCTGATGGAGCGGTGGGACAACCAGAGGCGCTCGTCTTTATCGACGAGCATAGTAGGAAGGCCGGTGTCGTGTTCATCGTCTTGCAGCGAGAGGCAAATTCTGGGGAAATGGAAAGGGGTGGGCTCGAGTTTCACGCTGTTCTCTGCAGCCATGGTTTGACGTTTCCATTTAGCAATATTCTAAACGTCCTTTTGTAGTTGGGGAATTGCAAGAACCCGCGGTGTCTGTTGTACTTGGTAGATATAGACGAGGCTGGTGTGAGGCAAGGGTTAAGTCACCTTCCCGATTCTTCAATGAAGGGACCAGAGCTAGGGGAAATGCTTCTTAATGGCTAGCTATTAGCCGTGAAAACCATTTGATCAGTCATCGTGTTCGAAGATACTGGGTACAGTATCTATCATGCAAATTATATCTTGTAATGATTTTCTGTATATTGGCTCAGCCTGGAAAAGAAGGCTTGGACTTATTCAACCTTGCAATGGCTAGCTATACTCGTTCGGTTAGATTACTCGTGGCAGTGTTCAAGGCATTCACGCTTTCTATCCGGCAGCTGCATTCTTTTCTCAAATTAGTCGGTGAAACTGGGGAGTAAAGCCGAAATCCAGTCCGATGGGCATTCAAATAACCTTAGGCGCCAGTTTTCTATTATCCTTTATAATGCTAATTAGCGACAGTAACTACCAGTCCTGACAGCCAAATGCAAGCAAATCCTAAATGTTTCTAGAACTGGGCCATCCTAAGTTGTATGAGCCCAGAATTGAGCCTTGGGCAGGAGATTTTTTAGCCCGGGGATCTGCCAGGTCTCCACCCAAATTCAGGCTAGCTACAAATTGGGTGGTGGGAAATGCTTTCTGGGACCCATATTCACATGACCACACACAGCTTGCTTAGATTTACCAAGGCCGACTCAGGATTGTACAATCACAGCCTTCGGCCTCGGTTAGTCAGTAATCGGGGGTTTTTTTTAATTTTGAAAATCAAGTGAAAGAAGTAACTGTGTATGCCTTAACAGTGGCAAGTATAAGAAACAAGGCAGTCTCCTGAAGCGAACAAGCCCTTACCTGTAATACTCAAAGCAGTCAGCGGCCAGACCATGGAGATCAAGGAAAACCAGCACGCTGTAGAGTTAAGTCACTAGCAAAGGAACCGTTGCTGGATATCTTCTTTTCTTCTTTCTTAGTGGGCACGACACCAGAATGCTGTATTAACGTGCCTCCGAGAAGAAAGCGGGATACACCATCATCCTTCTGTCGACCCCCTATCGTTGCGAGGTTACGCCCTTCGAGATACGTATACACTTCGCCCCAGATATTTTTCTGGCCCCTTCGCGTAATACTCGTGGTCTGAAGAGAGCAATTTTCAGCTCACGTGGGCCTATCAAGATCGTGGACTCGCCGATGCTGCCGAAGCCGGGATTTTGTTATGCCCGCTACATCGGACCGAGAACTTTGTGCGCGTTTTCCTGACGACCGCTAGTACCGGGGCGACCTGGTGCGCAGTCCTCGGCCGCACATAACAGGGGCCAAGTGGCCAACACGTTTGATCGCTATAAGAAGGCTTATTAGTGGACTCTTCGCAGGCGACTCTCAACTTGCCAAGGCAAGTTGTGCTCAACTCATACCGCGGGTCCGTTGGCGTGGTAACTCGTCCTGTAATGAGGGAACTGAGTAGGTTACGCACGGCCGGAGCGTTCGTGGCGTAGTTGGCCGGCGGATCCACGGAACTGGTTATTATCAGGAGTTCGACAAGATATCAAGCACGGTAGGACGTAGGGTTTCACCGATAGTAAACGATGGCCAATAAATACTTAGGAGGATACTACGCAGGCGTCTAAAAATCGAGACACTTGTAGATCAAGTCTAATGGACGCAGCACGAAGGTATGGCAGAGGGGTAGCTTCGTCCATCGAATTGTCTCATATTTCCGACCTAGGACAGCTATACAAACATGCTATGCCACCGGTTGTTTTGCAGCTTCCTATGACTTCCGTCGGAGGCTGCTTCTCGCCATTGTATATGGACTCTTCTCTACGAGCTGCACCCGAACCCTCCGACGACTAAGGGGCAGATGTTAACATGTGTGGCCTGTCTTTCAAGTCATCACTCACAGAACGAAACGTCAAGGATCATCTGGGGTGAGTTCCAAAGCGTAGCATAACTCCAGCGTGCTGGACGGGATAAGCTGCAAGGAGGATGTCGCAGCAAGCACTTTGGTTGTGTCACTAAAAAGGTCTGCGCTGAGATCTACGCGAGATCGCTTGATATCCTTTCCGAGCTGAGAGGAGTCAACTAAATTACCGCATACGAAGCTTTTTCGTACGACAACTTGACGGCTAAAATGTAGATATACTCAGGATTCGGAAGCGTCATTACTACTCCGTAGGCGCTCGCTGGCCGAAACGTTTTCAACTTGATAGAGCTTATCGACGACACAAGAGACTGGGGTTTTGTCAGCCCTGGCGGACTTAAGTGCGTTAACCCAAGATATACGAAGTACGTGCTTGAAATACTGAAGAAACACACCTGCTATAGACGCCGCAGAGTAGCATTACCTAGGTGAATATAGCCATTACACCACATTTGACCCTAGCATACTGAAATTTCCATCCTGAGATGGAGCACTGTCAGGAGCAATAGCCCTTTTCGGTTGGAAATGCCGTCACTATTGACTTGGAATGAGACCATACTAACACATATATGTGGGTTGGAAGAACATATGCGACTCCACTTCCATATTCCGGCTAAATGCAGCGGGCTCCATCTCGACCCTCATTTCCTCCGCAACCCCCATACTCCCCGCAGCACCGACTCCAAACGCGCGATACCATGATAGCGGAGAACGACGAGGTCCATCCTAACAACCCGAAGGATGTCCCCGAACAAGCCTATCTGGAACGGTGACGAATGATCTTGTAAATACTGACATCTCCCAACACCACGCCTTGCTTGTCATCGTAGGGATTCGCTACGCTCCTGGTGCACAGTACTAAGGAGCGACGTTGTCAATTTAGCCTACGTGCCGCCTTGGCTGGTCCAGCAGAGCATCGGGAAACTGGTTAGGCGACGCCAGAGAGGGCCTAGCGCGGTGCGGGGAGATGGGAGGAAGCATTGGCAACGCCGAAAGTGGATATCTTGGGCGTGCGGTGAGCCGGACCGGCCAGCCAGCTAGGGCCCGCAGGCCTGGCAGCCCCAAATACTCGTGAGGGCATCATCCGGACACCGGCCAACCGTGCTATGAAATTCTGGGTGTTTCTCCAAATATACAGGCTCGACTGCGGGGGTATGACAGACCTAGATGTGGAGCTCGCGTCATTGTCGTTGCAATGCCAGGCACGAACCTGCTTGCGCGGATACCTCGATATGGGGCCATGGCTGCTTTTGCGGGATCCCTTACCCCCAGGGGTCCAGGTGTTGGATCCAGACCACTCGGAACCTCGGACGGGATGGGGTAGCACTAGGTGATGCGACGGTAACCCGGCTCCTTGGGTTGCGTATATTAAATTGCAACATCCCCCCTTCATAATTAATGTGGTTCACGGTTCCCTGTAGAGGTGAGTGCGTCCATAGCTCTGCTTTCAAGTCCCCGTGAGCTACGCAACTCGTCAAGCATTTGCGGTAACACACCTTACGAACTATGAGGCTACTACAGGCACCGCCGTCGCTGGCGGTAGCTGCTGCCGCGTTGGCGCCTCTGGCGCACGCCCTTGGACAACAGCCCATCATCAGCTTCACCGACCGCCCAAATGCGTTCCAGGTTGCCGGAGGTTCCGTTTCTCAGCCGCAGATCCTCGTGTCCGACAACGACTACTGGGGCGTCATCCGGGCGGCAGGCGACCTAGCCAAGGACTTCGGCCGGGTGACTGGAACCAACTTCACGCTCAGCAATGGCGAGAGGGAGGCGCAGCCGGCGGCGTATGAGTATAATCCCATATCGACCAATTACACACATGTGAGTGCCATGCCTCGATAGCACTAGGGTGGATCTTTAATCGAGAACGAATGTCTGACCGACGATGGGCAGTATTCTACGAACGGTACCCGTTATTTCTACGGCCCCGATTACGCCGACCCCTCAGCAGAAGACACCGTAATCATCGCGGGTACGCTCGGGCACTCCAAAGTCATCGACGACCTGGTTAGCGCCGGGAAACTGGACGTCTCCGAGATTGAGGGGAAGTGGGAGTCCTTCACGACGCGGATAGTCGAGGAGCCGATACCCGGCTCCCCCAAGGCGGTGGTCCTCGCGGGCAGTGACCCCCGCGGGACCATCTTCGGCCTCTACGACATCAGCGAGCAGATCGGCGTGAGCCCGTGGTACTGGTGGGCCGACGTTCCCGTGCGGCACAACGAGAACATCTTCGTACTGCCGGAGGGGAAGGTCCAGGGCCCGCCGTCGGTCAAGTATCGCGGCTTGTTCCTCAACGACGAGATGCCCGGCTTGTCGGGGTGGGTGCAGGCGAACTACCCGGACACGCCCTACGGCGTGGGCTACGGCGCCGACTTCTACGCGAACGTGTTCGAGATCATCCTCCGGCTGCGCGCCAACTACCTCTGGCCCGCGCTCTGGGGGACCATGTTCGAAATCGATGATCCCGCCAACCAGCCTCTCGCTGATGCGTGGGAGGTCGTGCTCGGGAGCTCGCATACAGAGCCGATGATGCGGGCCCAGAACGAGTTTGGGAATTTTTACAAAGCCAATGGCCTGGGCGAGTGGGCATACAACGAGAACAACAAGACGATCGACGAGTACTTCGTATACGGAGCGCAGCGGGCAAAGCCTTATGCTCGAAACAGCCTGTGGACTATGGGCATGCGAGGTACCGGTGATACGGCGATCGAAGGTCTTGGTGTCGACGTTATCGTCAGCATGCTGGAGACCCTCGTCCACAACCAGCGGGCAATTATCGAGGATGTGCTCGAGGTTGACGCCACGGAGGTCCCGCAGACCTGGTGCCTGTACAAGGAGGTCATGACGTATATCCTGGAAGGGCTGACGGTTCCCGAAGACATAACTCTCCTATGGGCCGATGATAACTGGGGCAACCTTCGGAGAGTGCCCGTTAAAGATGAAAAGTCTAGGTCTGGCGGCGCCGGTGTGTACTACCACTTTGACTATGTCGGTGGCCCCAGGAGCTACAAGTGGATCAACACGATACAGTTAGAGAAGACCGCAGAGCAAATGCAGCTTGCTTATGAGCACGGCGCCGACAGGATCTGGATTGTTAACGTGGGTGACTTGAAGCCTCTTGAGATCCCCCTTACCCACTTCCTTGATATGGCGTACGATATCAACAAGTGGTCATTAGACAACGTCAGCGACTGGACCCGCGCTTGGGCCGCCCGTGAGTTTGGGTCAGAGTTCGCAGCCGATATCGCGGACATCATGACCCGGTATGGTATGTACGCGGCGAGGAGGAAATTCGAACTAGTCGAGCCTCACGTCTATTCTACCATTAACTACAACGAGGCAGATGCAGTCTTGGAGCAATGGGCTGCTCTTGCGGAAGACGCACAAGCGGTATACGACGAGCTTGACGACGACTACAAGCCAGCATTTTTCGAGATGGTCTTGCATCCGATCCTAGGTGGCCAGATCCTCCATGAGGTATATATCAGCTCCCAGAGGAACTCGGTCTGGGCCCACCAACGCCGAAACTCGGCGAACGACGTGATCGCCGACATTCTTGGCCACTTCAAGGCCGATGGAGAACTCACGGCCAGGTGGGATCAGCTTCTCGATGGGAAGTGGAGGCGTATGCTCGACCGTAAGTAGAAAGTCTGGTGATCGTTTTGGTTGTGCCAATCTCACATGACTGTAGAAACGCACTTCGGATTCAACGGATACTGGCAACAACCTATGCGAAACATGTTACCAGCTTTATACTATGTTCAGGGCGCAGTGTCATCAATAGCAGGTGAGGTTGGCATCGCGGTCGAAGGGTCGAACGCTACCGTCCCGGGGGACGACCAGTGGCATCCCAATTCTGCATCAAATATCGCACTTCCGCCACTAGACCCCTATGGACCTCCCACGCGATGGTTCGACGTCTTTTCTCGAGGGACTCTGGACTGCGATTGGTCGGCTGAAGTAGACTTACCCTGGGTGGCATTGTCGCAGACAAAGGGAAGAGTAGGACCGAATGACGGCGCCGATACGCGCGTGTTTGTTTCGATCGACTGGGAGAATGCGCCCCAGGTCGTCAATGACACCATGGCCACAATCAACTTCACGGCCGGTTGCGGTCGGGAAGGTTTCACCAGCTGGTACGCCGAACCTATCGTTGAGGTTCCCATCAACTTGCGCTCGATTCCATCGAATTACACCGAGGGCTTCGTGGAGTCGGACGCGCACGTATCGATCGAGGGACCACACTACCAGCGCATCTACACGCCGGCCGACCAAGCGGACCCGGAAATCACCTACCACACACTGAAGAACTACGGACGCACGCTCGGCGGCGTTACTCTATGGCCACAGACCACGCTGCAGCTCACGCCGGAGACGGCGCCGGCGCTCGAGTACGACATATACTTCTTCACAAACACATCGGTTGCCAACGTGACACTCTATCTCTCGCCGACGCAGAACTACCTGTCGGACGAAGATCCGGTGAAGTACGCCGTATCGCTGTTTCCGGCGGGAGCAGAAGCGGCGACGCCGCAGGTCAACACCTTCGTAGGGCCCAGCGTCGGCGAAGATATGCCCGAGGCCTGGGAATCGGCCGTCGCGGACGCCGTCTGGGGCCTGGATCCCAAACACAACACCACGACGACGTGGGACGTGCCCTCGGAGGGCGCCTACACGCTCCGCGTCTGGGGCCTGGCGCCTAGCGTCATCGTGCAGAAGATCGTGGTGGATCTGGGAGGCGTCAGGCAGAGTTATCTCGGTCCTCCCGAGAGCTTCCTAGTCGGGAGGGATGAACTCGGGGCAACGAATCGCACGAGCTTTGCGCACCAACCTGGGGTGGTTGGAGGTTTGACGAACGGGGCTAATAAGAGGATGAAGCGTGGGCGTGCCTTAGCAGCCTAGGTACTTCGTACAGAGCATACATTTGGCTCACTAATTTGTTCTGCATAGTTAGTCCTGGGGGAGGGGGGCCGGTTCTGCATCTTGGGAGCTGACGGAGTGTTGGCTGGTAATATTAATTATGTTTATGCAGAGGGCAGTGAGCCAAGTCAGCAGGTTTTAAGAGGAGTGGATAGGTGGGGGTAGTGCCTAAAGCAGTGAAGCGGCGAATCGGTCTGCAGCCTTCGATTTCCGTGTTTTGACCCCACATGCCCCCCCTAACCTAATGTAACGCCAATTAAGGTACCGATTGCCGGTTGCTGTGGTGAACTCTTAGCGTCAAACCTCTAAACAGATTTTACCCATCTTCAGATACTCTGCCACATGAGGCCGCAATTGCTTACATACATAGTTTTTGCAAGCTTTATCGTTTATCTACATCAGTGCGGTCCCAAGAAGTGGCAAGCGCGAATTCCCAAGGACGCTTTTTCGGTTTTGCTCCTGTTGAAATACGGTTCGAACTTTTGTCAAGATACACCCCCACCCGCGTGCAAAACTAACACCGCGTTCCGCTCGCTAGTTTGTTTATATCAACCGACCATCATCAACCCGATATCTACTGGGAGGCGGGTTCGGCGTGCATTGATGACTTGAGGGTATCTGGGGGCTCTAATTACATAAACTAATTTCCACCATGTCTGCGACGGATCCGGGGGCTTCATCCATCACGGTCGCAGGTATGGATCTAGCATGCGAAGAACCCACAGGGAAAGGCTGAGCTGATGTTTATACTAAAGTTCGAGTACGACCATTCACTATCAGAGAGGCTGCGCAGCTGTATGTCCATACTCGACAATTGGACCTAGTGGACATCACGGGGTGCTAACAGTAACAACAGGCATCGAGCGGATGACGGCACAGTATTCCTGGGAGACGGCTCATTAGCCGCTGCCCCAACACCCAAACTCAAACAGAGCGGCATTCGATCGGTTGTCAAGGTTATCGACGAGAGATGCTTGTAGGTACTCGTAATAAGACCACGACTATATTCACCGGCTGACGGATCGTTTGCTTCCCAGAGTATTCGATCCGCCCGAGGACAATCCAGTCCAGAAGTTCTCGAGGTCCGTAGTACCAAATGGCAAAAAGGTCAAGGACCAAGTCTTCGCTTTCGACCGGGTATTCGACGAGAACACTACACAAACAGAGGTGTACGAAGCAACGACCAGGAACCTCCTCGATAGTGTCCTGGATGGCTACAATGCGACCGTGTTCGCGTACGGCGCTACCGGGTGCGGCAAGACGCACACAATCACCGGAACGGCCCAGATGCCCGGCATCATATTCTTGACAATGCAGGAGCTCTTTGAGAAGATCGCGGACAGGAGCGACGAGAAGCACACGGAGGTGTCGTTGTCGTATCTCGAGATTTATAACGAGACCATTCGCGATCTGCTGGTCCCCGGAGGCAGCAAACAGGGCTTGATGCTCCGTGAGGATTCGAATCACGCCGTCAGTGTCGCCGGGCTCACCAGCCACCATCCGAAGAATGTTCAAGAGGTTATGGACATGATCGTCCAAGGCAACGAATACCGGACAGTATCGCCAACAGAGGCGAACGCCACTTCATCGCGGTCGCACGCCGTTCTCCAGATCAACGTCGCACAAAAGGACAGGAATGCGGCGGTCAACGAGCCACACACCATGGCCACCCTCAGTATCATCGATCTTGCCGGCAGCGAACGTGCCAGCGCCACCAAGAACCGGGGTGAACGGCTCATGGAGGGCGCCAACATCAACAAGTCCCTCCTCGCGCTGGGCAGCTGTATTAACGCGCTCTGTGATCCTCGGAAGAAGAATCACGTGCCTTACCGAAACAGCAAACTTACTCGGCTTCTGAAGTTCTCTCTCGGCGGCAACTGCAAGACCGTCATGATCGTGTGCGTCAGTCCATCAAGCGTCCACTTCGACGAGACGCAGAATACGCTACGATACGCGAACCGAGCAAAGAACATCCAGACGAAGGTGACCAGGAACGTCTTCAACGTCAATAGGCACGTCAAGGATTTCCTGGTCAAGATTGACGAACAGATGGCATTGATCAACGAACTCAAGGCGCAGCAGAAGGACGCGGAACGGATATTCTTCGCCAAATTCCAGAAACAACAGGAGAAGAGTCGTGCTTCGGCCAGAGAAGGTGTGCAAAGGATCCGGACTGCTTATGACAATTCGTTCCAAGAGCGACAGGAGAAAGTGAATGCCATGAAGAAACTACGGGGCATTGAACGACGAATCAGCCTGCTGTCTTGCTGGATCGCTGCTTTCGACACGGTCTGCGAGGCCAAGGAGGACGAGGACGCTATGCCACCGAACTTGGCTGCCATGCGCAAGACGGCACAGGGCATCCTACTAGAACTCGAGAACAGCCGGCATCATCTGCACCAGAAGTTGGAGAAGACGAACTGGGAGCGCGCTATTGACGTGGCTCTCCAACACAGCATCAGCCAACTACCAACGAGTAATGGACAGGCGGACACTGGGGAGGTTGCCAGCTTAACGAGAGAGGCCGAGCTACTGAAGGTGAACTTCGCCCGGGAGGCCAACACAGAAGTGCTGGAACAGGAGAAGGCGGGTGATGCCGCCATCGTGCAGGTCCTGCTCACGGCGCAATTCGAGATCCTTGCATCTCTATCAGAAACGACGCATATGGACGAGGAAGAGGCGGTAGCTCATGCGAAAACTATAATCAATCGTCTTTTAGATACCGGTTTCTCGGCCGCCTCGCAGGTCGTGAAGCCCGACGGCGCGAAGATGTCGGTTGAGGTATTTCCACCGACGAAGCGCGGGACACCCAAGCGCAAGAAAGTGGCCAGCATCCCAAAGGACGCAGTGAAGCCGATGCCCACCCTCCAATTCGCCCCAGTCGCCGCCATGCAAGCACAGCAGACGTTCCTCTCTCCCATGAAGGGCTCTCCGAGGCGGCGCAAAGCAGCGCGCAAAAGCGTCTCATTCACACCCGTAAAAAAGAAGTCCCCTTCGAAGCGCGTGGTGCGCTGGCGGGACGACGACGGCGAATCCGGCACCCTGGCGGATTTTGAGAAGACGCCCCAGAAGTTCAACTCGGTTTCCGAACAGAGCTCCCCGGAGAAAACGCTGCCCGAGATCCCGGCCATGCCTTCCTATCTCAACACCGACTCGACGGACGACTCGAGCCTGCTCGCGCCCGAGACGTCGACGCTCGCGACCTCGAAACCTAACAGGTTCCAGGCGGGCTTCCTCTCGAAATCGCGACCCTCGGTGACCGGCATCGGGTCGCCGGTGGCAGCGGCCAGGACGCTCAACGTGACGTCGTCGCCCAGCGCCGGCGCCGAGGGCCGTGCGAGTCCGCTGCGCGACATTTCCAAGGCTGCTAATGTCACCTCGTCGCCGCGCGTGACGCGCATCGCGTCGCTGAGCCCGAGGTCGGGCATACCGTCCCCGTCCTCCAGCACCGGTGTCGCGTCCTCGAGAAGGGACGTTGAGAACTACCCGCCTTGTTCCTCCTCCGACTCGGACACCTCCGCCATCATCGACCCCACGAAGCTGCGGTCAGCGCTTCATGCCTCCAAGCGCCGGGACCGGCTCTCGATGGCGGGCCACCACGGGGGCTCCGCGGCGCATCATCATCCGGGCGCGCGCCGTGTCTCGTCGGTCGGCTTCATCCACAGGCAGACCAACAGCTACGGGGGCCCCTCGCCGCCCTCGTCGTTCCACCATCACCAGCACTCCCTGGCATCCGCCTCGAACGGCATCTCGCGCCTGCGCCGCAGCAGCGCCGAGAGGCGACGCAGCCCGCCCATCAGCTGCTCGCCGCCCGAGGTCGGAGCCGCCATGCGCTCCCTGACCCCCGGCCAGGCGCGCCGCATGAACCTCGGCCTTAACGGGGCCGGCACCCGCGCCTTCGGCAGCTTCCCCGGCGAGAGTAGACCCCTGGCTGGCGCTGGCGGCGGTAGGGGCCGCGTCTTCAGCGGTGGCGACGTCGGCAAGGCTAGGCGCATCACTATCGGCGGTGCGGCCATGGCCTCCGTCAGCGCCGGCGGTGCGAGGAGGGACGTGGGGAACTCCTCTTTTGCTTTGCGATGACGGATGAATGGTGTCGTTAGATCAGTGGGGCTCTCGTGATTACATATATCTACGCATTTTGACTCCCTGGGTCTTCACGCCGGCGTCTGTGTACTGTTTGTTTTTTTTGTTTCCCTCTAGATGAGCGGCCGAAGTTAGACGATGCGTCAACGGTGCGGATGAAGCCTGATCGTCGAATCGGATGCTGACAGTGGTCGCGGGGGCACAGTTACTGTATTCTATTTTAGTTCCTCTTCTCTGTATCAACGGTTAGGACCGCACAGTTCGGTCGGGTACGATAATGCATGCATATCTTTGTCTATACCAGCTCATTCCTTCGATTCGTCAAAGATTGCCTTGCCGTGATGCTGACACGGTTTCAGTTTCAATGAGAAGTTGTGAGGTTGGACATTGCAGGTGCGCTTGCCACAGGTGCTTAATGCTTACCTAAAACATGCCAAGCCCAACAGGCCCGGACAAAGCCCCAGGGCCGTTCTGACGGCCGTTTGCATCCTTCTACTGATAGCTATCACCCAACTACTTAACCGTCCCATGTAAAGTGTTTGATGTGTGCCAAGTTAAGAGGCGTCTCCTTCCCCTTGTAACGCACTTGGCCTAGTTGTAACGCTAGCAGCATAAAGCACCAGCGAAACCGCGACATTATATATTCATATATCAAAGAGAGCACCAACTAGTCTTCCAGTCATCATCCCGTCAACAGAAGAGGTAATTAACCCCTGGCGCGTGACAAAACTCCATCACCTCAGTCTCTCGCCCACCTACCCAATTTTTCAAATCATGCTCCGAGCAGCCTGAACTTAAAATCGAGCTGTAAAGGAAGCTCGCTTGAAAGCTTGTTAACAGGGACCCCGGCTCCTTTAAGCCGCGCCTAGGTTTGTGGCTTATAGAGCGCTCCTTACCGTTAGGGAACTTATATGGAGAGCTTGGCAATAAGGTCATAATCCGGGAGGTTTAGTACCAACGTCTCGATAGAGCACTTTCGGGTCGAATTACCTAACAGGATCCCGCATAGGTTGGTGGTATCCTGCTATTACGAATGCGCTATATATTCTTAGATTGCAACGTTCTCCGCATCTTGAGATAAGGGAAACGTGATCATTCGCCTCCCTCTACTGCCGATAGGGGCTTACCATGTTTTTAGGTGGTGGCTGTATACTACCTCTCCCATGCCGGCTTCGTTTTGAGTCGGGGATACCGCAGCCGCTCTAACTAAACACAGACCTATCACTTACGTAAATACCCCATGTACAACCCTATATCTTGTGGAAGGCGAACGAGTCACAATACAACCATACTACGTGGAAGGTCTCCCTGAAAGGGAACCGAGAGCTGGTTAGACCAATGACTGGAGAGCTGTTCAAAATGTCATTGATTGGACACCAACTGAACAACTTTTAAATAGCATTTCCTTGTTTCTTGTAAGTCTTTATTCCTGTAAAGTTCAGGGTCAAGGACGGGGTTGGCCTTGGCATAGCTTGTACATAATGGATAATTATCCATCCCACCTAGAGTGGTAGTTGAACGTTCGACAAAGCACAACATCTTCTATATAAGCAATCCCAACTATTAAATTTGGATAGTGACGAAGCCTAAGACATTTACAGTCAGGCTATAAGCCAAAGTCGTTTCAGGAATGGAATATATTCCGGTATTATCACTTCAAGCCAGCTTTGGGCTGGCATTAATTTATATCGTTGTGTCTCTGGTCCGATTCTCCCTTCGATCATTTCCTGGAAAGCACTATCCTCCTGGACCACCCTCTTTTCCATTCCTCGGGAACGCACATCACTTCGCAAACACCAAGTCGTTTCTGCAGTTCACAGAACTGGGCAAGAAGTATGGCGACATAGTAGGCCTCAAAGCGGGCCCTGGAAATATCGTCATTCTGAATAGTGCGAAGCTCGTCCATGAACTTCTAGGCAAACACGGAAGCATTTATTCCGGCCGTCCAGTCGACTATGTCTTCAAGGAACATATCATCCAGGGCTCCAAACAAATCGTCTTCCTAGCTAACGATCGCTATTTACAACAGTATCGCGCTGCGGCCGGCTACATTCTAAGTCCTAAAGGGGCCGAGCAGGCGCTGCCAATACAGGAGGCCGCTGCAGCGGATCTGATGCTGAAGCTGCTGGAGACCCCAGCCAGCTTTCTAGACCATTTTGAAACCTGGGCTCTCGTTGGACCGATGCAGGTGACATGTGGCGACCGGACAACTAGGAAGGACCCCAAGATCAAACATTGGTTTTTCGAAAACCAAGAGAAGTGGCTAAACATGCTCACCCCCGGACTCGCCCCCCCAGTCAGCATGTTCCCAGTTCTGAAATACGTGCCAGAATTTCTGGCGAGATGGAAGCAGGAGGCTAGATTACTACGCGAAAACCAGAGAGGCTTTTACTACATGATGCTCGACTTCGCGAAAAAAGAGGTCGCAGAGAACTCTGTTTCGGATAGGGCAACTGCGCATAAATACGAATCATTGATGGCAAAAATATTAAGGGAACGCGAGAATGGCAAGGCTATGTTCGACGATGATGAACTTGCGTACCTTGGAGGCGGATTGGTCGATGCCGCCATCGACACAACACTTTCAACTGGTCTGACGTTTGTGAAGACTCTAGCCGCGCATCCACACATCATGAAACGGGCGCAGGGGGAACTGGATGCACTTCGGGGCTCTGATTCTCCACCACGGAGCGAAGATATCGTGGAAATGCCCTTTCTTACAGCCTGTCTCTTAGAGGTATGTAAATACTCGTTGTTACATGAGCGCTAACTTAACAAGCGTGTCAGGTCCTACGATGGAGGCCCGCGACTCCGACTTTACTTCCCCGGCTTCTCGAATCCGACGACGTAGTCGGAGGCTACCACTTAGAGAAGGGAACCGTTGTCCTTCAGAACACATGGGCCATCAACCACGATCCCGAGCACTACGAGGACCCAGGCGTGTTCAACCCCGATCGGTTCCTGTCCAATCCCTATGGCACAAAAATGAGTGCGGAACAGGCCGAGGCCATGGGCCGAAAGCAGAGCTACCTATTTGGGCTCGGCCGCCGTAGATGCCCAGGTGATCTTTTCGCAAGAAACGCCGTCCTGATTGCAATGGCTAAGCTAGTGTGGGCTTTCGACATAATTCCCACCGAGACGATTGACACGAGTATAGAAAATGGCTTCCATGGCGGCATCGTAATAGGGCCGGAGCCGTTCAAGACTGACTTCATTCCGCGATCACCCAAACATCGACAAGGACTCCTTGATGACTTTCAGAGACTTTCTCATCTTATCGAGTAGTCGCGAGCGTTTATCTTCTTCGACGAGGTTGGATCTCTTGCTTTATAGGCCTTCTGTTAGATCCTCAGATCTTTTGTCCCTTAAGTTGGATCTCTAGATACTAGATTCATGCTATGTGACCCTGCACTTCGGCCTTATTCCTACTCTTCTTTTCCTGAGCCAAGACTACTTGGCTCGTAACACCCCGGTGCAGGCCGAGATAGCCATCCTCATAGCAAATAAGTATTTAGTAGCAAAAGCAAGTCCCTGCCTGGTCATTGAACCTGCAGTAGTTGTTTTCACGATAACACTAAAGCGTGTTAGTTAGGGACTAGTGGGGAGATGCATTACGTCGGGGGCAGTCCAGCTTACAGGACGTCTAATTGCGCAGTGGCAGTATGCCTGGCAGACGAAATTGCCATCCGTCCATCTCAGTTGGCAGATCTGATTGTTCGGGGGGCAGAACTAGGGGGTTTCGCTACGTTAGTCCCAGCGCGCATTAATCAACCAAGTGTCTCCGAATATTAGATTTACGCCGTCGAAGGTCGCTTGTTTCTCAACCAGAGAGGTGGTTTGGTTCGCCGGCGCGAGACCGGTAACTATAATGCCCTCATCCGCAGCCTCATTCGTGCCAGAAGGGGCACATACCCTGCGATCCTTTTTTTTAAACATATAAATTAAAAACGATAAGGTATAATTTTTGGATATTAAAGCCCAGCTTGAATACATCAAAAACCAACGCCTTTTACTTTCCTTGCCGTTAATTGAACGCCTTCAATAACGTCAATAACAAACCCGAATCCTAAGCTCTCTTTTTTCGAAAACCTTTTGCCAAACGTGATCCTAATATCAAAATTGGCCCGAAAGCTTTACGAGGTTCTTATCTGCTTGACGGCGACAAGGAGTTAGCGTTAACCAAAAAAAACTTAAGTGGGCAGCTTTTAATTTTTGATTCGCCTACATTATTTAAAAAAATCTGAAAAGGCTTTTTTTCAGCTAGATTCATTTTGTATTCTGATATATATACTAATACCGGTTATTATTACAAGTTATAACGTTATATTTCCTATTAAAACGTTGTTTATTAAGTTAAGTTTCGATTTATAATATTATAACCTGTAATTTAAAAGCCTTATTTACCAGGCTAATCCAACATACAGAAAATAATTATACGATAAAATTTCCACGATAGATACTATATCCAGTATCTTCGAATACAATAACTAATTAAATGGGTTTTACGGTTAGGATAGATTGCATACCTTAATCCGTGCCTTATTCCGATTTTAACCGCAATATATAGTTTAAATAAGCTTAATATTTTAAAACGGACATTTTTGAAACTTTTTCAAGTTGAATAATGGGTATTTTTATATTATTAATACGCAACAAACTTTTTGAAATTTTCTGCCGGGTTTTAAAAAATGTTCTGCAATATTACACGTTTTTAGTAATTACTCTTTTATAAAAAGCATTAACATTATAATACGGATTATAAATATTGTTTTTTTAATAAAATTAATGTTATTTATAATAATATAAATAAAAAGTTATATATAAATGCTTGTATTACCTTATATCGAAGTGTTTAATTTTATTTAAATTAAACTTTTTGTTAACTATCGAAAAAACACCCTTTATATAAAAGTTGTATTTATAAATAACTTTATAATATCTATTATACAAATTATATCTTGTATTATAGTACGTATTAGATGCATCTCCTGGTAACTGGGTGATCTGTGCTTTGGATAGGGCAGGTATACAAGCCCTAGCCCACAAAAGCTACTTCTAGCTTATCTGGATGGAGAGATTCCTTTGTTTTCCTTTTCTCTTCACCTTAGATTTTACATAGCAAATGGGAATCTGCTCCTTCTACGCCGAGCCCTACGTGTCGTAATATTTTGTAATAATTTCTGTATATTTGGCTAAGCCTGAAAAATAAGGCATACACGTATTTAACCTCGTATAACTGTTTTTATACTTGAATTTTAAATAAATTGCAAGCAGTGGTTTTGTATTTATTCTTTTACTTGGTTTTCTTTTACGATTAAAACTATTTTTTGCCGTTTATTTCATAATAAGAAATAAAGCGATTAAATTATTAATATTATAATTTAATTTACTTTGTTATTGTACGTTATATATTCTACTCTTTGATTATGAAATATAATAATATATTTAGTTCTTTTTAAATTATCGAGTTTTATTTCGTTATTCTGTAATTTCTTTAAATAATATCTGTTATTATTAAAGTTTTTTTACGTAATCACAAAAATAGATATAAGAAAAGAAAAATGCTATTGAAAAATATATAATACAGAAAGTTATAAATATATCTGAATTTATTAACAAGAAAAATATCATATATTTAATTAAATTTAACGAATTTCATTTTTTATATCTTTATTTTTTCGTTCGTTTATAACATTCTAATAAAACTTCTGCTTTTATTTAGAAAATAACTTATTTATATTCCGAATAATTTATACTAAACTAAAACCCAAGTTTTAAAGTCGATATTATCGGCTTTACTCGAGATCGTGATATTAAAAATTAACTTTCTATTATAGGTTATGATATATTTATATACGGTAATTGTGCATTTTAAGACATAATATTCAAATATCGTCGTTGATTCGAAACTTTCGATAAACAACTTACTGTCGATTCTAAAAAAAGCTAATAATCGAATAATACAGAAAAGGTCCGAGCTTAAGCAGAAATAATGAACAAACGCTTCTTCCAAATTATACAAATAAATAAAGGTAAAAAAGATAAAATACAGATTTTTAATATATATATTATAATATCTCCGTTACGAAAAGGTAATAGTATAGACAAAATCGGATAAAATAATAGATTATTATCTCCATTTCTATGTTTTACTAACACCTATCCGTTTCATAGGTATCTTACTTTAAGGCAATTTTAAACTGCGTAGTTCCGTTTTATTTACGTCGATTTTATCGGAATTTTGAAGTTTTTTTGTAATTTTAAATGGCTAGGTAAACCATTGCTTTTAACCTTATAACGTATATTGTTTAAATAGCTAGATTTCGAACATTTAAATTTATTGTGTTTTCTCTTTGTTTACCAGTAGTATTTTCGTTAAATAGAAATTATCCATAATAAGCTTATCGGAAGATATACTATTGTTGTTTTCGAAAATTAAACGTTATTCAAAAATTCAAAACCGAAATCGATTTTTTAAACAGTTTTTTTATATTACTAGTAACGTCGACAGTTTTAATTTTATACGATAATTTTTTTAAAATAGAATACCGTGAATAAGATGGTTTTTATAAAAGCCTTTCCGTTAATATAGCCCGTATTGTATATTTTAAGTTATATAATATATCGTATTGTTTTAGTTAATATATTAATTGATAATAATTAAAAGCATACCGTAAAAACGATTAAAGTTATATTTTCTTGCTATTAAATTAACCAAGGTTCGCAAATTATTATCTACAGTTAAAGTTTTCTTTAAAGGTTTATCGTTAAGGTTTATTGTATAAAATTATCTTGTTTATAAGGTTTTTTTTAAAAAAACCTGCTAAACCGTAGCCAGCAGGTATAAGATTTATTAAAGTTGAAGCTTATTGGCAACTATGTATATTAACCTCCCAAACCGATATTAGTTAAAAATTACGTACTTACAAAGACTTAACAATCGAAATCGGAATAAAACGAGATTAGGATATATAATCTATTCTAACCGTAAAAAACATTTAATTAGTTATCGTATTTGTTATACTAGGTATAATATCTATCGTACAAATTATATTATATAATAATTTTCTTTATCTTAGCTCAGCCTGGACAGTAAAACGTAAACCTATTTAATCTTGTATATATTATATTATAGATAAACCTAAAAACGTAGCTTATCTTTTTCTCTCGCTCGAAATTAATCGTCATTTTATCCATTTTTCAATTAGCTAACGTAATATAAAAAAAATAACTTTAATAAAATACGCAGTAATGTCTTATACCAGCTTTTTACTTATACTATCTCACTGCCCGGTTTTTAACATTCCGCAATAACAAATCCATATAAATTAATCGGATACGTTTTCGTTTAACGTATTTACATCTTTATAAATACGCGTATTATAACCCAGCTTGTTACAAACGCTATATTGCTATTTTTTTGTATTAACCTTTTTATATCGTTTACTTTTAACCGTTATTAGCTATATTCTTTTGTTACTCTCTTTTGGTTTTAGTTAGAAAACCTATCTTTTTTATATAGTAAATAGTTCTTTTTTAGAAAAGTTTTATTTTTTTTATTTTTCGAGATTATTAATATATGCTTCGTTATGTATAATTAAACGGCTTTTTTTCCGAAAAAGTGCAACTTTATACAAAAGTAATAAGTTACTTTTAATTAAAAATTCACCGATTTAACTATTTTTATTAGCGAGTTATCCTGGTAACTTTTAAACTTTTTTATAAATAATGTTTTTACCTTGTTACTTTATAAATATTTTTTTAATATTTTTATAAAGAAGGAAAAAATAAAACCAGCGAAAATAAACAGCAAAACGGTCGGCGTAGATATAGCTAGAAAATTTTTCAAAGCAAAAAAACGTTATTAAAATCGATTAAAGTAAATCTGGCTTTTGCGAAACTGGGTTTAATATTATTAGATATTATAGCACCTTTAAACGTATCGTAAAAATTTTTTTCTTTTCGCACTATAAGTATAATAATATCATATAAAATTTTCGATATACAATATATAAATACATTTTAAAAAATAAAATAAAATGCGTTATAATATTAAAGCTGATAAAAAGAAAAGGAAGATATATAAAGCGTAATAATGTCGTTATTTACGTAATACTTTTCGAGCTTTATCGAATAATAATTATCATAACCGTCGAAATAAAAAACCGTTTCTTTTTCTTTTATATACGTTCGAATATATTTTTGATAATTTTGAAAATAGTCGAAATTTATTATTATTAATCCAGATAACTTATTTTTTATTTTAATGCTGTTAAGATAGGTGTGGCAAAAGGAATTGTTGATAAAGGGGGGTTACTAAAGCAATAGCAAGGTAGGCGTGTCAGGCCCACTATTTGTATATACGTAGCTTAAAGTTTTTGTTTCCTATTTTCAAAAGTAACAACTTTAGAAACGGAACAGATTAATCAAAACAATAACGGTATCCCGAATTGCAAACCCGTATTTTCACATAGTAGTACCTTTTGGCCCGTTATTTGTCACCCGTTAATTAACATTCTAATTTATTTATTTTAGTACGTATTTCGAAATACCGTTCGGGAGAGGGGTTAACGGCGTAACGGGCGCGTAATATTGCAAGTAAAAGGCCTGTTGCAGAGGTATAAGTCCTTATAGCAGGGTAACAGAAGCCGAAAGGATCGGCATAAGTCCTTATAGCAGGGTATCGGAAGCTGAAAAGATCGGCATAAGAGCTTATAGTAGGGCATGAAACCGAAAAAATCGATACAAAACCTATAGCAGGGCGAGATTTTACGAAAAAACATAAGTTTAACTTTAACGGTTAGCAACGATTAACGATTAACGCCGAAATGGCTAAAAAAAATACAACAGGCTAAGCCGAAGCTTTTAGTTTAAAGTAATTAATAAAAGCATTATTAAATTAAACGAAACCGCCGAAAAAAAAAGAAATACGTACCTTAATTAAAAATATTTCGAGTTCAAGCTTAGCGAAAAAAATCGATTATATGGCAGCGATAATTAAAAGATATAAAAAACGGCTTTTTGGATCGTTTTAATAACGATCGGTTATTATAACAGCAATTCGGCAAAGCTTACCTATATTAATAAAGCCAACTTAACTGCCGCCGTTATCGCAAACGTTAAAGAAAGCCTTATAGCAGTCGTTATCGGTTTTACGAAAGGTATAGAAATACTCAAAACCTTAAAGCGTTCGTACGGAACTAAAAATATCAATTAGCAAATGGATATTTTCAGTTAGTTCCAGTTCCTTCGATAAAACCCCAAGAAAACGCCGGTTATTTTAGATTACGTTATCGAATTTAAAAGGTTTATATGCCGTTATAACGAATTCGACATATCCGTTAACAGCGGTTAACAAGTTATTATATTTTTTAATTCGATCGACGGCGTTGCCAGTTGAAAAACACGAATAAAAGAAACCTTTCACCAGCACCCAACGACGACGGTTAGTTAGGTCCTTGGCGACTTCGTCGCCGAATTTCGAAACAAAAATAACAAGAAAAATAAAGGCAAAAAGTCGGAGAAACAAGGTTATAACGCTTATAGTAATCGTACAAATCGAGATAGCAAGCTCTTATAAAACAAAAAAAGCCAGCCGTTTTGTTTTAATTACGGCGAATACGGTTATATAGCAAAGAATTGCCCAAAGCAAAAAACAACGACGAATCTCACGATAAAAAGTAAAAAGGTCAGGTTTACCAGAATAAAACCTACTTTATTCCGGACGGCTTAAAGGATTTGTATAATTAATCTTCCAAAAAACATTAGGTAGGTTATTAATGGAAGAAAACGTCAGGACGAAAACCTAAAGCATAAAAGCGTTATAATGGATTTTTTAAAAGGCTGAAAAGCACTAACAAGGTCTAAATAGCTTCGATGGCGGAGCAAAAATCCCTTCAGCCATAAAAGCGTATTAAAATAAATGTAACAAAAGGAATTGTTAATAAAAGGGGGTTATTAAAGCAACGGCGAGATAGACGCGTTAGGTTTATTATTTGTATGTACGTAACCTAAAGCTTTTATTTCCTATCTTTAAAAGCAACAACTTTAAAAATAAACCAGATTAATTAAAACAATAACGGTACCCCGAATTACGAACCCGTATCTTCACAATTACTTTAAATTACAAGTTTATTTTTATTACGGGTTTTAATTATTTATTTGTTCTTTTTATTTTAAATGTTTTATAACGTAATTAATCGAACGAAAATTATATTTAAAATGTTTATTCAAGTTACTTTTATTTCTTAAATTTTAGTAAAATTATTCTAAGTCTAGTTTTGTTAATTTATAATACGTTTTAATTACATTTTGTAGTATATATTCCTAATATATTAATTATTTTCCGTTTTAAAAATAACCCGGTTTAAAACGTATTAGATTACATTTCGATATATTTTTTAACAGAACTTTGAAAATAGACTTTCTAAAAATTAAATAGGATTGTAAAAAGTGTAATTAGTTAAATACTTTTTGTTTAATTAATTAATTATATTTGAAACTATATGTTGAAATAGAGCAGGGTGCAGGGACTTAGGTCCGGTCTCGGGTGATCAGTTGCTCCACATTACGCATGTATTTCTAGAGGTTCATTTTCGCCGGGCGTAACCCCATCATCAAACTTCATCATTGTGACGACTAAGGGGGGTTCCCAACTATTAAACCTTAGGCGTGCGGTTTATGTTAGCAGATGAATCGTGAACACTAAGCAATAAGGTCTGTACTGTCACGTCTGATAACAGCAAAGTGCGTCTTGCGTAATCAAGTTTTATTACAAGCTGCTATCTTCTAGGTCTAGGAAATGGGTAATGATCGTGGCTATATATCCTAACGTGCTCCCTTCTGTGTTACGGAGCGCTTTTGGTGTAATCGCATATGGCTCCTCATGGCTCCCTGGAGCCATCCGGCGCCATACCGTTTAATTGCACATGGCTGCCCTTGGCATTAGGGTGCCATCCCGAAACCTGTGGCGTGGTCCCTTCGTTCCAGCCACTTGTGGCGCGTTGCGACCGTTCCTTTGAATCACTGCGACGTCCGAGACGTCAGGTCGTAACAATCATGGTCTTAGCACCACACAATACAGACTGCGTTTGAACTCACCACTGAGCACACTTACGAAGACACACTTTGCGATTATGTACTGATCAGGACCGAGTCACCCCGTACCAATTCAATATTACTTGTATTATCATGAATTTTAAATATTAGTTTTGGAAATTTCTAAATCGGTACGTAAAGTAAATTATTTAGATTTATATTAAGTTAACACTATGTTAATCTTAATACCGTTGTATTATAATAATAACGATTTTACTATAACGTCGTATACCAGCTTCCCGCTCACACTATCTCGCCGCTTAGCTTTTCGACTATTTCAACTTTTTAAGTTTAATCGTTTGTTTTTAAATAACCATAATATAAAACGGTTTATAAAAGAAATAAAGATGAACTTAGCTATTCAGGTTTAAAAAAAGCTTCAAAATTAGGTATAAATGTTTTTATACGATATATAGCGTTTTCGAAATTATTTTAAAAAACCGATATAACGATATAGCTTTTTAAATCGACATTATCCTTAATTTGCGAAAATTAACGGCGACCCAAAAAATTCGATTATGGACCGAATTTTAAACTTAAATACGCGAACGTTTCTTATCCGGTTTTAGCATATTAAATATATGGCGAATTTGTTACTAGCTCAGCGCGTTACGATACATATCGGGATTAACTGGGCGTTAAGATTTATTCGACTGCAAAAAAACTTATAACGCGTTTTAATTAAAAGATTAATTATTAAAAAGTATTATGCAAAAGTTCGGAAGTATTTCGTAAATAATTCGAATTTATTAGAATTACAATTGTAAAATACGGTATTGCAAAAAAAGATATTTATAACTTTAACAAAACGGGCATTTTAATAAAGCCTTTAATAATATATAATATGGTAATTACAAATACCGAAAAACGTAAAAAGTCTAAACTAACGTAATAAAGTAATTGGGAATAGGTTATAATTATATAAATTATTATTTCGTAAAATTAAGTTATACTGTTATTTATTATTTTAACGGAAAAAACCTATTTTGATTTTCAATATCGCGATAATTTATTATCGATTAATTAAGAAATCGGAATTGATTCTAATAATTAAATAACGAATAAATTAAAATTAAATAAATCTAATATTTCGATAAGTATATTCGAACGCGTACAAAAAAACAAAACGCCTTTTTATTTTTAGCAGTTACGAAAATTATTATTTAATAAAATTCGAAAAATATTGCGCGAATAACGATATTATTACGTTTTATATACCTTTTTATTTCTTTTATTAGCTTTAATTTCTTAACGTATTTTCTTTTCTTTTTAAAACGCGTTTATACGCTTTATATCGAAAATTTAATACAACGTTGTTATGGCCGAAAGGCTTGGCCTTTTGCATTACGATTGGAAAAATAGGAATTGTTTCCGATAAATAAAGGTCAGATTACGTAACGGGCTTAAAGGATTCAAGGAATCTTATTGGCTCGACGGAAACTTAACAGCTTGAACTAGTTAAGTTAAAAATGGCTTAAAAGAGCTTAAAAAGATATAAAGAAATCCGGTTATTAAAATAATGTTTAAGCCGGTTTAAGTACTTTAAACTAAGAATAAAATATATACGTTTATTATTTCCTATAATTTTAGATAGTAGCAGCTTGTAATATAACTTGGTTACCTAAATTACCCTTGGTTATTTGTTATTACTAAATGTAACTAGTTCTATCGTTATTACTTAATTTCTTATAGTATTATTGCTAACATAAACCTGTACGACTAAGTTTAATAATTAGTTAATTAACCCAGCCGTTATACGTTATAAATTTTTATTTAATGGTAGAGTTAAACTTAAAGTAATATTCGAACCGTTAATATGTCGACCAGTATATAAGTAACAGTTACTTCGAAGCTTACGGCTTAGTAACTTTAAAACAAAATAAAAGAACTCAAAGCTACTGTTCAGCAACTTACTAACAAAATAATAACAACCCAGCAAATAAGGCCTCGTAAAATAAAACTTAAGAAACTTTAGCTTTATAACAGGAAAGGAAGCGTTCAAAGTTTCCTAACCTAGGCTCGGGTTTATCTTCGTTTTAAAAAACTTACCGACCTTACGGACCAGATCCTTGTTATTACCGCTTATTTAGAAAGGGATGTCTTTGATTAGTTTGAACCTACCATGAAGGACTTTTTGGAAAACGGAAACTTTGATTAAAAGGAGGCCACCCGGAGGATTTTTTCCAGTTTTGTCAACTTTAAGGATAAGCTTAAAAATAATTTCGAAAATCCGGATAACGAATAAGTTATAGCTTAATAAATTTTCTAATTGCGCCAGAAAAAATTAGCTTTTAAATATGCTATAGAATTTAAGAACCTTATAGTAAAGATAAGATGGACGGATAATAAAAACGTTATCTTAATCGATATATTTTATAAAAGCCTAAAAAAACGTCAAAAATAAGATTATTAAGTTTTTACGACTTACAATATTTAATAAATATATTACAGAAGTAATAAAAATCGATAACCTATAGTTTAAAAAACGATAAAAACGACGAGGATATTATACCTTACAGGTTAAATATTTTAAAGTTAATTAAAAAAAATGCGAAATACTTTTTACTTTTTATAAAACAATTCCAGAACTTATAAAAATTGGCATTACTTAACGACGAAATATAAGCTAAATACAGTATTATAATTACGACAAAATGGGACATGTTACTAAACGATATAAGTTATTACCTAAAATCGATAAAAAAATATATTAAACCCCGGTACCTGAAAAATTACCAAAAAGTTAGAATGGCAGCAAATAAGTTAACATAATCCGAATTTAAAACAACTATCGGTTTAATACGGAAATACGATAAGAGCTTAAAAAAACTAAAGCTTTTTTCCAAGTAATAGTTAAACGGAATTCCTTAGCTTTTACCTAATAATTATAAAACTACTAAGAATAATAGGAACTCCTGGAAATAATTACATTAAGCAATTAAAAAGAAACACGATAGGGATTAAAAATAACTAAAGCTTTTTTATAAGTAGCGGTTGAAAAACAGATTTAAAAAACGCGATATATTAATTTCTACCTTATTAATTATAATTAATCCCGATGCCCTATTTACGTAGAAAAAAACAACAAATTTACGACCGAATTACCCGTATGTGGAAAAAAGGCTTCGACTTTATATCTAAATTAGGTATAACCAAATAAACCAACAGTAATATCAAGAATTACGTGCTTCCATTACATAAGATAAAGTCGAAGATACAACGCTAGTTCTGATATAGCTAGCGGGCGAGAAGTACTTTTAAAAGGATCTTACATGTTATTTTAAATAATACGATTACCAAACCCAAAAAGAGCTGGTTTAAAAGATTGTCGATAAGTATTATTAAGGGGTTATTACCGATATTCAAACGCAATTAAGGTTTAAAACAAACCTTTAAATACGGAAAGTATTGCAAGAAGAATTAGCAAAATTTTCTAACTAGAACCAATTAACTCTTTATGCAAGATAGGAGGTTATCGGAGAATTAAAAAACGATATTTATGAAATTTCAAACTAATTATACCAGTAAGAAGAGAAGATTTTCCAACTTAAAGTTCAGCTGCGCCGTTAAAAAAGCTAAATACAGCAGGTATAAAAAATATACGAACGATTTACAAAACAGGTTTAATAACTTACAAAGTTCCCAAAAAAAACGTTACTTGTAAAAAAGCCTTAAAATAACGCAAGCCGGGAACGGCAATAAGAACTTCCTAAAATGGCTTTAAGCACGATAACAAAAACTAACAATAATCTTGTTACCTTAAAAATACGAATTAGGATATATTGGTATACCATAATAATAAATTACGGAATTTTAAGCGTTAATTACATTATTTCGAAATTAATAAATCAGCTTAGATTGCTATAAAAGGATAAACAAAATCCTTATATCGCCGAAAACGTAAAAAGTTAGGCATTCGCCTACGACAACGGAAAAATCGTACGCGAAACTAATCATTTCGAAATTTTTATTCAAGGACGAATTTAAAAAGTTAATTTCGATATCGTTCCGTTAAGGAACTACGACATAATTTTAAAAAAAACCATGGTTATATCAATATAAACCCTTAATTAATTAAAATACTAGCCAGGTAAAATTTACTTTATACTCCATCGATAAACCAAAAAAACAAATAAGATTTCCACATTCGATTAGTAACAAAAAACGCAACGAATGCAGGTATAAGAATACGACAGAAACCTCATTACCTAAAGGAACAAAACGTAAAAAGAAAAAAGGCATGCATAATAGACGCATTCGACGCATTATAGTTATTATCCGGATATAGCTTTACGATATAAACGAAATCTTAAAACATCAGCCTAAAGAGCTAGAAGAAGATATGTTTAATATATTACCACAATATCGCAAATATAAACGATTATTTTTTTTAAAAAAAAACTTAAAACGAAATTACGAAAGCATAATAAATAAAACCATAAGATAATCCTTAAAAAAGTACTTTATTCAAGTTTTATCCCATTTATAATTTAAACAAAACAAAGCTTCATATTTTACGCGAATACCTAAAAGATAAATTCCAAAAAAATGGATTCGACGATCTATATCTTTAACCAGATATCCTATATTCTTCGTACTAAAAAAAAATGTTAAGTTACGATTAATAATAGATTATCGACATTCTAACAGCATTATTATTAAAAAATAAAATACCTTTATTATTAATTACCGAAATAAAAAATCGCTTATAAAAAACCAAATAATTTACTGTTTTAAACCTTAAAAATAGGTATAACCTAATTCGAATTAAGCCAGGATACGAATAAAAAACGGGTTTTAAAACAAAATACGAACTAGATAAATATTTAGTTATACCAATAAAACTTACAAACGTACCAGTAACTTTTTAACGAATAATTAATTACGTACTTTGAAAATACCTGAATATTTTCATTATGTATTATTTGGACGATATTCTGATTTTTCTAGAATTAAAAAAAGTATATGCAAAATACGTTTATTAAGTTTTTTAAACTTTACAAAACGTTAACTTATTAATTAACGCAAAAAAGAATTAGTTCCACATATAAAAAGTGGAATATCTGGGACATATTATTACCTTAGGACATTTTAAAATAAACTTAAAAAAATTGCAATAATTGCCGAATAGCTAATACCTACTACCGTTACAAAGGTATAAGCATTTATTAAATTCGTTAATTACTACCGAAAATTTATTAAATATTTCAGTAAGACTACAATACTATTATCGAATTTAATTAAAGAAAACGAATTTTAATAAACAATAAAAACCGAAAAAGCTTTTTAACGGATTAAGGATGTAATTACCAGTAAACTAGTACTAATTATGTACGATCTAAAACGTTTAGTTAAGTTAGAAACCGATTTTTCGGATTATACGTTAAACGCGGTAATCGGATACCGAAATAATTAAGAAATACTTTACCCGATTATTTTTTATTTCTATAAGTTAAAAAAAGCAAAATTAAATTACGCTAATCTTAATAAAAAATTTATAACCATCGTTAAAGCCTTTCGAGAATTCAGGTATATGCTTAAGGAAAATCTCTACTAAATTAAGGTTTATACCGATTACAAAAATCTTACCCGTTTCATTATTACTTAAAAGCTTATAAAACGACAATTACGTTACGTAAAAAAACTAACGGAATACGATTTCTTTATTATCTACCAGAAGGGCTCTGAAAACGACAAAGCAAATACCTTTAGCAAACGACCTAACCTAAAAGAAAAATTAATTAAGGTTAACTATAAAATCTTTAATATTACCTTAAAAAAATACCTAAAATCAAAACAAATTGTAACCATTAAGGCAATATCCTTTAATCTATATCAGAAAATATAGCAATATAACAACAGCTTATCCGATAATCAGAAAATAAATAAAATTCAAGTACCAGAAAAATATTAGCAGGATTTAATATGGGATATATATTAATACTTACTTTATAGACATCCAGGGATTTACAAAACCTTAAAACGATTACAGCATATTTATTACTTTTTTAAGATAAAAATAACAACACAGAAAGTCAGACGAAAATACGACGTTTACGCCAAAGTTAAAATTCTAAGGTATAAACCATACGGAAAACTGTAACTATTCCCAATTTTATAGCAACTATGGAATTCGATTACTATAAATTTTATTACCAACCTTTTTTTGTCCGAAAATCCAGTAATAAAAATACATTACGATAGCATTTTCGTAATCGTCGATCAATTCATAAAATTTTCTTATTTTTTACTATATAATGAAAATATAAATGCAAAATAAATAACATATATCTTTTTTCGATACATTTTTAATGTACATAGATTATTAACGGAAGTTATTTTAAATAAAGGTATCACTTTTACCTTAAAATTTTAATAAAATCTTATAATACAAATCGACTTAAACCATAAGTTATTTAACGCGTTTAGATTTTAAACAAATAGATAAACGGAACGATTAAATTAGATTTTTGAAATCTATTTACAATGTTACATTAATTATAAACAGAACAATTAAGTTAAAAAGCTGTTAATAATTTAATCAGTTTATAATACTAATTACTATGAAAGCATTAAAATAACCCCAGCAAATGCTAATTTTGATTTTATACTGGAAATTTATAAGGAGATACGCGATAACGGCTTAGTTAATATTAAAGCGATTTTAACATTAAAACAATTTAAGTAGCTATATGTAAAAATAAAAACAGAATTCGAATTCGTACGTAATTAAATAGAAAAGTATTACAACTAAAAAAAATTAAAAGGATTAATTTTCTCGAAAAGAAACATGGGTTATCTAGTTACTAAAAATATCAAAACTAAACGCTTAAATTAAAAGTTAAATTTCAAATATATCGGCCCATATAAAGTTACCAAGAAAATTTCAGAAAGTAATTACGAACTGAAGTTATTTCCGAAAGTTAAGTTTTATCCAATTTTTTATATTTCCTTACTTAAATTAACAGCAAATACTATCAAAGTTAATATAGGATAAAAGGATAAAACAAAAGAAAATATACCAATATACAAAACAGAGAAAATTCTAGACGTACGTAAAAGGAACGGATTTATTAAATACTTAGTTTAATAGAAAAATTATCCAAATTTCGAAAATATCTAGAAACCCGCCAAAAATCTCATAAACGCCTAACGTTTTTTAAAGGATTTTTACCAGTAATAACGGATACGTTCCAGTTAATTCCGAATTAATTAATAAGTTCGATAACGGGCCAGTTAGGCAAGCTTAAGGCCGTAGCCGATATAGCAATAACAATTACGGTTTCTAATTACTGCTGTTCTTTTTTTAGACGTTTAAATTCTTCCATAATTTCCGTACCCTAGATCTTTTTACGTAGCAATTTAATATTTCGTTTTCCTAAGATTTTCTTTTGATTTCAAAAACGAACTAAACGATTAAATAACTTCTAAAGGTATCGCTAAAATTCGTTAAAACTTTGCTGTACCCGTAATAATATTTTTCAGCAAAACGTTTTTGGAAATTTAAACGATTTTCCTTAATTATTAACTTTTGGTATTCCGCCTTAAAAAAGCCAAAAATGTTACAAAAATTACCGTATTCGATATAACGTACGTACTTATCAAAATTAAAGTAAGCTTTATAAATTTTCCGTTTAGATTTGCAGCGAAAATAAAAAATAGTCGATGATATGTCGAAACCGAAACGATTAATACGTTTCGATAACGTAAGAACGTTTTAACGCTTGCGAAATCTTTTTTTCAATTCCGTTAATTATAACGAAAAATATATAAAAAAAGAAAAGTTATTTACTAAAAACAAAACAACAAACAAATTGATTTTTAGGGATAAAGATCTGTAACGAACCTGTCATACATCCACCTGGAGGTATGAGCAGTATCCGAAAAGGGTCTTGATTTGCAGGTAACAATAGGGCGAGGAATGATTCGGTATGTTCGTTAAAGAGATTTAAGGTACTCTTCCCTTAATCAGAGAACGGTGCAGTTGCCTCTGGTTAAGAGCTTAGATTGATAGCTAAGGAGCGAAACTATTTAGAAGCTATCTACATAGGAAACTGGTCCCTTATATATCCATCTTTCCAATAGTGAGTGTGTCGTGGATCTATGTGATCTATGTGATCTAATCCAGATCACCTAGATCACCTAGATCACTCTGATCTCTGGTGGGGAGGGCCAAGCCTTGGTTTCCGAGGTTCTACCGAATTAGACCTCCAACTGTGCCAAGAAGCACCAAGTTGGTTGTGGTGAGAACCCTCTGTTCGTAACAAGATCTTGGAAAAAAAGATATCGTATTATGGCCGAAAAGCTTAATTTCTTATATTACAATCGGAAAAATAAGAATTATTTTCGACAAATAGAGGTTAAATTACGTAACGGGCTTAAAGGACTTAAGGAATTTTATTAGTTCGACGGAAGTTTAGCAATTTAAGCTAGTTAAGTTAAAAAAATAGCTTAAAGGAGCTTAAGGGGACTTAAAGAAATTCGGTTACCAAAATAATGTTTAAGCTAATTTAAACACCTTAAGCCAAAAATAAAATATATACGTTTATTATTTCCTATAGTTTTAAATAATAATAACTTGTAATATAACTTGGTTACCCAAATTACTCTTGGTTATTTGCTATTACTAGACGTAATTAATTTTATCGTTATTACTTAGTTTTTTACAGTACTACTATTAACATAAACCCGTACGATTAGGTTTAATAGTTGGTTAATTAACCCAACCGTTACAAACGTTACCATATCTATATCGCAAAAAAAACTTTTTCGCCGGTTTTTATAACGCGTATAAAACCGCTATAACGTCCAATAATATTAAGTCCGGTTTCGTAAAATTGGACTTGTTTTATTTGATTTTAATAACGTTTTTTCCAATTTAGAAATTCTTTTAGTTTTATTTACGCTAATTATCTTGCCGTTTACCTCTGCTAGTTTCATTTTTTTCTTACCTTTGAAACTTTTTTAAAATATATAAAAACTAAAAAAAGGAAACGTTATTTATCAAAAAAATTAAAAACTATTAAGGGAGCTCGCCGATAAAAATAATTAAATAGGTTAATTTTTTAATAAAAAGTAGCTTAATATTTTTATACGAAAACGTTCTTTTTTTTTTAAAAAAAAGGCCGCTAAATTACACGAAATTAACTATTTTCTTAATAAATGTCGAAAAACTAAAAATAATGGGTTTTTTTAAAAAAAACATTTACTATATAAAAAAGGTTCTTTTAGCCGAAAAAAAGTAATAAAAATGTAATTAATAATGGTTAAAGATAATTGTTACAAAAAGGTTAAAACGAAGGAATAAAAATATAGCGTTTATGACAAACCCGGATATAATATACGTACTTATAAAAAAGATGTAAATATATCTAGCAACAAAAAATTCGATAAATTTAAATTGATTTATCGCGTTATAATTGTTTTATTTGGATTTGTTGTTGCAGAATATTAAAAACCGAGCGGCGAAGTGGTGTAAGCGTGGAGGTGATATGAGACGTTAATTGGAATTCGTATATCTTTAATTTAATTTTAAATTGCTTTGAGATTAATTTTTGTAGCATTTAAACGTAGTTGTCGCGTACGGCTGCACCAAAAGAACAGATTGTTAAGTGCAAGATCTTAGCTTGCTACTTAGCTAACAGTAGTCGTAATAACGGCCGTATTTTTGGCTATACGTTTGCCGTAGCTGTTGCGGCCGTTTACCACCTTTGCTTAATACGGGTAGATATATTTTTCCAGATCGTTTTTACTTAATTTCTACCAGTTTAGATTTGATTCCCGGATATTTTAATCCGTTTTATTTGCTGTAAAGGGGGCATTTTCTCATATATGCTTAAAGCGAACAGAAGTTAATTTAGATATAAATGAAGTATATTTTATAAACATAGTTTATATAAATTACTTAATATATAGTTTTAATTCAGTTTTAAATCAGTTTTTATATATAAACTTAATTAGAAAACATATAATTAATAATAAATAAGTATTATTTTAGACTGTACTTTATGTTACATAATTTGTGACCATATCGGCCCTTTGTAAATTCTCTAATCGGGACAAATTGGAGACGGTGCGATTATCTCTGAAGGTGGTGCTTTTCTATACTTCCGAAAGTACAACCTTAATAGCACGTGAGGCTACTGTCAGCTAAGTAGCAAGCTAAGATCTCGCACTTAACAATCTGTTCTTTTGGTGCAGCCGTGCGCGACAGCTACCGCAGTACCGCGGCAGCACAATAAGCCCTCGTTTTAACAGCATAATCGTTGCCGGTAGGATCCAATACTAGAAAAAAGGGGTGCCCGAGCGTATGAGGCGCACGAGGCCTGCGCCTCATACGCTCGGGCACCTCTTTTTCAATTGATAGTTGCAACATAGTTAGCTAGGTCGACAGCCAGTCAGGGCTTTCAGAGCTTCCAGGGCTTCCAGGTCGACGGTTAGCTAGGTCAACGGCCAGCCAGGGGGCTTCTAGGCCTTACAAGTCGAGGGTTAGCTAAGTCGACGGTTAATTAAAGTCTTTGAGGTTTTCAGGTTAATAGGTAGCTGAGCTAACGATAAGGTTAACGATAAGGTTAGCTTAATAAAGCAGGTCAACCACAAAGTCAAGATTTAGTGTTTCTAGGGCTTCAGGGCATTGCTAGGTCTCGTACGGGCCATACACATTGGCAGGGGTCATGGAGACCGCCTTATTCGCACGGACTGCATGGTACGCTTACCTGTACTTTCCTAATTAGGACACGTTAACATTCCAAATTAGGAAATCGGTTCAAGGGAGCGGAGGACGACACATAACTCTTCGTTCCTCAGTACGTTAAAACGAGGGCATAGTACTAGCTTTGATTGTTTTAAGAATCTCATCCCTGAGGACTTGAGGCAAGCCACCAGATGAAGGCGTAGTTTTGCTAGTTTTGACAGGTGAATCATTGTGCCGAAGAACCCTCGAACACAGCGAATGTCATTTGCAGGAAGTTTCCGAACCTGGTCCTCGAAAGACGAAACCACTTACAGATCCCAGCTTCCGTCCCAACAGCTTCTTTAGTCAGTCGTTAGGATGCTGTTTCTCGTCGCTAGGGCGCATGTGAACCCGTCTCTGAGCTTAATAGGCCACTTAGACTGAGACGACCTGTGGTCGTCTCCGCCAGCTTGTGGCGCAGTATCTCCATTATGTTGCGCTTGTTCTCAACGACAAGCTCTCCATGCTCGATAAGTGGTCCGCTGCTGATACTTTCTACTTCCCTTTTTCTGAAGTAGTTGTCGCTTTCAGCTGAGGCCTGCGCCCCGCTTGAACCCCTGAAGGCTGTTTACTAAGCCCTACTTAGTACACTGGAGTATCGGCGCTGAGCGGGTCCCATTGATGCCCTACGCCTGAAACGGTCAACTTCTCAATTCCCTGGGTTTGAATCATTTCTTGGCGAACCCTTTCAAGTCTACCACATCTCAGTGTCTTGGACTTAGTAAGCGCTTGTTCATGACAGCATCTGCTGTCGGAAAGTCGCCGACTCTGTTCGGCGTAAGCAGGCAAGTGAAAAGTTACTGATATCGGTATCATTTTAAATGATTTGCATGGTTCGATTACCAGCTTGGCGCTCATCTGACCAGACAAATCAGCGGAAAAATACTGATATCGGTAACTTTTCCCTTAACTGGGCGTAAGTGACGGCTGCAGTCCGTGACACATCACTAGACTAAGCTAGGGCATGCGCTGCTTGCAAGGTGGGGTGTCCTCTCGCGTGTCAAGATGTGACATTGCAGTGGGCCGTGATGCGCCTCCAAAGTACCTCGAATGTCCGCGGCTCTAACTTCTGTGGCTTTCCCCCTCATCGGGCCCACGCGAGGTTTTCACCGCAGCTCTGTCGCTGGGGAGCTTTTTAGCTTGCTTGCATATGTCTAGATCGTGAGGACAGAGAGAACGCTGGCCCCGTAGTTTGCTGCAGGGCGTGCAGGTTCCCATTCGTCCTTAAGCTCGGGTAAGAAATTCTAGGCGTTAGCGTCCAAGAAGAGGGTTTGTCCCCATTCGGAGTTTTAATAAGGCCGATGAAGTTAAGAGGCGCTTCCGTAACATCGTAAGTGGTCGTACCGGCGTTGGCCTACATCGATGCTCTGCACGGAACGCAGTGGAAACACCAATAGGAAGTATAACGGGTTGTTTTGTCTGCGACCTCAAGGGGGGAGGGTCCCAGCGTCACTTTGGTACCTCGGCTCCGCATAACCGGGAATAATCTACAGACTGCGAATCCATTTCCCTTATCATAAAGCCATACTTCTAGATCTGTGATTGCCTACCGGCTATTTCGGAGGGGCTACATTGAATCAAGCAATCATACATTATCCAGCAAATCATGTCTGGCGTATGAAAGGCGGTCCTGAGAATTCGAGCACTCCAATCGATTTTTAATTATAATTGATAGAGAATAAGTCACCAGTCTAACTGGCCATCATATCGAATAGTGTGGGCTAATTACGACCGAGAAGGGACCGGATAAACCCAATCCAGCCTGATAGGCTTCGTTTTCTGCACTATAGTCGTTTTCCGACTGCGTTTACCTATCGGTTATCCGAGGACAATGCTAGGTCACCGGGGTCACTTTGACCGCTGTTACCCTGTCCATGACAATTAATCAGCCGTTCGCTCTGCTCAGACGGATTACCTCCGCTCCCGACGGACTGCTGTTGCCTGGATTCCTAACCGGGCTGCAGCGCGCATCTTGTTGTGTAATCACACCCCGACAAATGTCTCGGGCTAAACACCAATGATTAGACGCTGTTCAAAGCCGACAGCTCTCGGTTCGTTAGCCATGAGTATTTTTGATATCAAATGTTACACTGCCTTTACCAAAGGCGACAATAGGAAGATCCTGTTATATGACATCCTTAACCTCACCAACGCCTGTGCCTCGATCCGTATATATCCCAGTCGTTACAAAGGAAAAGTTGGGTATATCATATCCCTTTGCCGTCGCACCAAACCCTATACCGCGCTCCCCCTTCCGGAGGGCTGCTGCAATAACATCTCCAGCAGAGCCACCCGACTGGGCCGCTGTCGGCCGTTAGAGTACCGGCGTATCCGGTTACAGCTCCCCTTGGCTAAATGTGTATCCCTCGCTGTGACACGTGTGAACTCCCCGCCGCATTGAGGGCAGAGCACCTTCTTCGCGTTGCCTGACTTCTCCTTCTGGTGTCTCTTGAGATTGCTCAATGTAGAGAACACACGCCCGTTGCAGCCGTGCTCCCAGCACTGCGCCTTGGCCTCGCCCTTCGCCGCGGCCGGGCTTTCGTTGGTCGTGGTGCGCATCAGTTCATTCGGCTTATCCCATACCGGATATGCGTTTGGCATGACCAGGTTTATGGAATCCGGGTGTTCCATGGGCGAGCCTAGCGGTGACGGTGCGCTGCTATGGTTGCTTGAAAGATCATTATCGAATGCGTAGAAGCTGATATAAGCGTTAATGACTTGGTCGCCGTCTGAGCAAGATAGATTACGTACTTATCCGTATATGACAGGAAGTCGAGGTCGTGGTCGTAGATATCAACCGGTAAAACCAGTTTGCCCCGTGTCTCAGCTACACCTTGGTAGTTTTTGCCGTCGTGGCAGCTGGTATATGAGACGTAAGGAGTAGCGAGAGTCATGATGAATGCGGGCGTTGTGAGACTTGAAAGGGTAGTTCGAGTAGGCGTGTCAACCTCGCTCGTGGTGAAAGTATATGTATAAATGACGGACTCTATCTTGTCCGTTTAAACGTCTGGAGAAGCCCTGCCTCTGATAAGAGCCGACGTTAAGGTAGTTCGATTTAGATCGCACCGGTCCGGCTTTTCTGATGCAGGATCTAGTGCGTCTAAATAAATGGTCCTGTGGGCCGGCCGTTATATCGGAGTTCAAGCCTCGCCGTTCAGCTGTGCCGCCGTTTAGGAAGCAAAGCGATCCATAGGTTGTTGGGGATTTTTGTCCTATGGTAGCAAGCCACATCCATGTAGGTTACACCCACGGCTGGAGCTGGGCTAGACTCATGTTCTAAATATGCATTATGCACCACTCGTACGCGAAATTACATTTTTTACAATTTCTATTGGTCAGAATGCCGAGCTCACTGGGGCTCGTCTGTGGAGCTAGGTGGTAAAGCACATGGTACGGGAAAATAATCGTGCCATGAATGACTCTGCTTACGGTCCGTAGATGTACTGTGTGCGCTCCGGTTACAAGTGGCGCTATAAGAGCGGTATACTATATGGCATCTGTATAGCCGTTTACTAGGCTAGGTCGCAAACAATGACGGCAGACCTTCGAGAAACCAACGGAAGTCGAAAAGATTCGCTAAGGAATACAAGGTTGCTAGCTCTAGATGTTGTGCTTACTTGCGACCTGAGACAGGACCGTATAATCCGTAAATTGACCGGCGGACCCGACTGCGTATGCGCCGCAACACTAGAGAGCAGGTCCGCACAACAATCTTTCTGGTTTGCTTCGGCAAAGCGGAAAAGATCTTGACCTAGGTGGCGTTCTAGCTGGCTGAAGCAGGGAAATTATTAACGGCGGACGTGAGAAGCCGTCGGTTGAGGCGAGACTAGTGTCTTACTTTCTTCCTCTTTCGTCGATTCACTATCATCGACAAGCCCCGAACCTAGTCAATCCCACTCCCCGCAGAAATGCCATGCGATGGATCCGTAAGGCTGGGCCGGCTGGGGAGGATACGATAGTACGCAGTAAGCAAGTACGACGTATATAAAACAGATTTTCTGGGACGCCCCCGCCCTGCATTCGAGTTGCTGATCAGAAGGTAATAGAATAGGTAAAACAGACACGGGATGAGCATAGGAAGCGCCGGGACTATGTGTTCCTGACCTAGAATACTTCCGATGCAGGGTATTTTTGCAGGGTGCTGCGTCAGCTTGAACACACTACACATTGAAGCCTCAAATCAGTGCAGACTTCACACCACATTCGGATATTGGCCGGAATAGGCCATGGCTTTTGCATTTGCTGATTGCCCCCAAGAAACACCGCATGTGCAATCTGCGAGCGCTCAGTAGTCTGACACCTCGAGCTAACGCACTGTCCGCCGACTTGGCCAGTAGGTTGCTCGCTAGCTGACATTTTACTGGCACGATTCAATAGGTGCGTTCGTCCGATGTCGTACAGCAATATTTCGTGTCTGCATCCAAGGCCACCCCTGGCCCACCCGCTGCAGGCTGCAGCGGTTGTGCCACTTACCTCCATTCTTATGAAGGCCCAGAGTCTTGGTTAAGCAATAAATATGAAGACGCGTGACTTTGGTAAGACTGGTGTCAGCTCGAATTGCTGCTAGGGGTGTTATGCTGGCCGGATAGGACGGGACGATTCGAACTGATGCTCTTCTGATCAAAGCGTGATTCAGCTCTCTATTTTTGACTTCTGGCAGAATTTCAGCTGCTAATCTAAAATCGGATTGGCATACGTCCTTTGGTATTGACAAGGGGGCCGTCCCCGCCTCCCGCCTTTCCTTGACTGGACGTGTCCTCATCTAGCTGCCTTATGATAGCCCGAACAGGCTTAGTCAGCGTTATATGGCTTACTGTAAGAGGGTCTAGGCTCAAGCCTCTGCGATGGCGTCAGGAACCATTAGCTTCGGCAAAGGCCATGCAGAACCTGATAGGCAGAGTGCTCGTGGTAAAAACCGTCAACAGACCCTGGCGGTGGCTTGGCCGGAGCTAGACGAGCTACAGGGGAGCCTCACACTGTAGCTCGCGTTTGTATTCCGTAATCCTGCGTGCCTTTCTCCGGTACGGACTTCTTGATTAAATACCGACCTTGCCGCAACTATCATGATCCGTACGGGACCCAACGTTGCATCATGTTAGCACTGCTGCGCAGTCATACCTCCCAGCCGCCCCCCCGACCAGGAAGCGCAGCGCCAAGAACAACATTCCGAGCCACCCAATCCGGACGGTGCTATCGCAAACCCTGCTTCAAGAGTTTACACAGTAGTAACCCAATTAGGCGCACACCCTTCTTTGCGGCCGGATAAACTCACGTGAGATCGCTGGTCCGCCTGAATTGGTGCAGCAGCACTACTGCGGCTGCCAGCAAGGGTGGAGGACCGACCGGTGCCAGGTGGGGAAGGGGGGAAGGTCATACCCAACACTCTTCCACGATGCATTGATGGACTCGATCGGTAGTACGACAAAGAACGCCCCTCCCAGCGAGCTTTTCATTCTTCGACCGGGTGCAGGAGAGCCGGAACCGGGGTGGATAGATGGGGCCGAAAACCATTGAGCCGGAGCAGTCGGAGGAGATACGGCCGGTCGACAGTCCCGAATCTGGCGCTGATTCGCGGGTGGCTCCATCTTCATTTCGCAGCAGTGGCGCAATTGGTCAACCCGCATGGCAGATATACGGTACTGTTAGTGCATCCACATGTTGTCACCTGCATAGACAACAATCGATCCGAGGGCGGGAGCGTCCGCTGAAGACAGCAGAAGGGTCGAGATGCTTTGGACTGGCGGCTCCAGATGGGGCCTGGACCACCGCCTTGTGTATTGCCATAGATTGCCGCCTTGTTCCCCTGACTGACGTCGCAGCATATTGACGGCCCCAAATATGTAATGTCGTGTCGTGTCGTCGACCGATTTCACCCGGGCTAGACCCCCTAGTATTCCGCAACAATCAGATCATCGCAGCATCGATGGGTTCGTCCGGAGCAGCGAATGTGCCTGAGAGCCAATGGTGTCCTCGAAAGCCTGATCGAGTATTCCGATACCACTTGCACTCGGCATATATCATTTCGTATACAGAAGCAGGTGGGCCATCTCGCTGTTGCTTCGGTGGCAGTGCCGAGTGTGATCTCGTTGATTCATCAGACATCATCAAGACCAGCCGTTCAACCAACACAACTTATGGTGCCAGGTTTGTCTAGTGTTCTTCTAAGGGGAAATGTTTCGAAAACGAAATGGGAAGCAAGGAGGGCCTCATGACTTATATTACTCTTGCTGAGTTTCCGAGAATGCTGTGCACTGCGAATGGCCGCGTAATGCCCCAAAGCAACCGGGAATCGGTCACCGGAAAGGAATCTTCGGGGTTTACTGCAATGTGGACCCGCCTTACCGTGTGGTGCCCGATGCAACGGTCTTGCATGCAGACAATGGAGCGACGATCTGTCCCTGTGCTTTCCCCTCGATCAATGCAAGAATACCCGATGCAACAGAACTGCCGGCGGCTGGAAGTTCAGGGCCAACCAAGTCGAGACTATGCAGCATTGCCCGATCGGAGTCCACGAGAAGCCTTTGGGATGGACCGCTAGTCTCGCTCCCGGCTCCCGTGGGTGCCTTGTTTCCCCCTTCGTAGAAAAAACATGTTGGCAAAGCGGCCGACGGGGTCGACACTAGTCGAATCGCCGCCCCCGGGATAAAAAAAACACGTCGACAAAGCGGCCGATGGGGTCGACACTAGCCGAATCGCCGCCCCGGCGAGAGAGACACTGCCTCCCTCGACGGACGATGCCAGTGATCCTCCAAGTCTATGGGCAGTATTAGGTCGTGATTCTCTTTGAATTCAGCGGCTATGCCTGTAATCTCATTTAGCCTTAACTTCCGCAGGATTGAGCCCTGATCCATACCGCCCAAACTATGCAGTCAGATCTTAATTCTTACCGGGATAAACATTATAGCTTGCGTCGATGACAGATGACGCGTCGCCTGGTTTCTCCTTCCAGGCTTCATGACACACATATACCGGTGACAGCAATGCCAAGATCGTTATAATAGAGAAAAGTCGACATCCTCGCGGCTTAATCCAATGAAGGCAGCCCCATCGAACCAAAACATGGCCACGTCATCAGATTCCATCTGCGTGAATGCATCGCCAGCCCGGTTGCCACAGTAAAACCAGGACCGCCGTTACCCATATCGCTGGTTCCCTAAAGGTGCCAATTCATCAACCGTGGAGTTGCTGCTGCCTCTGTCCTTAGCCGGTTGAATGTTTGAAGGATGCTGTTGTTGGGTCGAACTCCCTCACGTTGCATTATCAAAGCGATCTGAGTTTGACATGATTTAGAGATGGCCTATAGACAGCTAGATGGATCATTGCCTTAAGATACTAGAGGAGCGGCGTAAATTCAGCAACAGACTATTGTGAACTTACCTCGGTTAGCTAAGAGGGATGGTGAATTTCTTGAGGCCATCCGCGTGACCGTGTGTCTCGTAATAATAGGCGAGTTATATTAAGGAGCCCGGCGGTTAGCCATTAGAGTAGCTCTTGCGTCGGGAGTAGAAAGGCAGTATCAAAGAGCGTATTATCTATTGCCTGACACAGTGTCCACAAGGAGAACGTCAATAGCGTGGACAGAAGAGGTGACTAGGATCTTTAAGAGTCTTGCTAGGGAGTCTTCCTCATGAACCCAATGGTTGAATAGTAGCGAGCGAGTTATCCCTCTAGACCACGGGACATTGCTAGAGATTAACCCGACAGCTTAACTAAGCACATGTTGGCGAAGGCGAAAGGGTCGGCATTTTTTGAAGCCAAGTTTAGCAGCGGGGAGGACGTTCTCAAATGCACAGAAGGTCCATTGTCTGCACTCGTATGGGCCTGGAATCGAAAAGCGGGATTGTATTTTCAGCCACCCATGCATGCCATTGAGTATATATGTATCCCGGGAATCGAGGCACGCCTAATGTAGGAGGCTTGCCACCAGTCTCACAAATTATGGCTAAATATGCTCCCACACTGCCGTAAGGCACAGTCAGGGTTACCGCCCAGTCAGGGTGACAGGTTCGTCATGGTTACCAGTTACGTCGAAAAGCCCTTTGGTAAAGAGGTAATGGTTATATATAAACAACTGGCCACTTGCTCAAGATGCAATAGGAACTCCTACTCCTCTCTAGTAACTAAAGAAAAGCTGTGATATTTCCCAATGTTACTGTGCCTCAGAGTTAGGATGCCCCCGTTACCTAAAGTTGGAGCCATGTCCAATGCATGATAGGAAGGTAGGGATACTCAACTGTTCCCTATGGCCAATCTCGGATCTCTCGAGCGGGTCAATAAAGACCAATATATCCGTGATTTCTATTTTGAAGGGGACCTCTATGCAAAAGACAAGTGCCATAGATTGTTCAACACATCGCTGTCCGCTAGGTAGACCTTCTCAACGAAATTTCTCGTCCTACTATCGGAATGATAACCGGATGTTGCACGGTAGAAGATATGCGATCAAACATCATAGTTTAAAGTATGCAATGCAATTGATGTCTGATAGTTTGCGTAAGGTTTTCGGGAACGGGCCGGCCCTAGCGAGACGCCACACTGGCGAACTGCGGTAAGGGCAGCAGGAGCAAAGGTGAACAGATTCAACTTGGACTAAGTACGAAGTAACGGTCCTCGGAATAGGAGGCCGTCTTGTATATACCCTTGGCCGCCCAATCCATCGGTATTTTCCACTTGCTATATTGTCCCGTCCTCCGCCGACTTGCTCCGCCGCTGTGTTCGCCAATTCCGCTGAGCCCGTTCTTGCCGCTCTGTCCGAGAGGTCTTACTCTCTTATTCTAATAATATTTTCCAAAATTTGATACACGTTTATCTAATTTTTTAATGTAACTGCTTAAAAGAAGGCTGGAGGTGAATATATGCTTTAAGCTAGAAACAATTTTATTTCATATTACGTAATTTAAATAATTAAAAGGAATTTAAAATATAATAAAATATTAATCGATAAACCTTTATTATTATATTAAAAAAATTAATAACGTAACGTTTTATATATTTAACGCAAGGTTGATATAGGTTTAAGCCTTATTTTCTAAACTAAGCTAAATATATAGTGTTATAACCCAACAAGGCTTAGCTTCTCCAAGAACGGTCGGAGTTTTAGAAAATAAGATCCGACAGTAATCCCAGGTTACGTAACCGGCTTAAAGGGCTTAACGGTCTTGGCACTTTAAACGCTTTAAACTATGCAGCAACGCTTAAAGTATTTAACGGGCTTAAGAGTTTAAACGCCTTAAGCGCTTTAAGCCCAAAGTAAGATATATATGTTTATTATTTCCCATAATCTTAAATAACATTAACTTATAATATAACTTAATTACCCAAATTACTCTTAGTTATCTGTTATTACCAACCGTAATTAGTTTACTTTTTATTGCTTAATTTCTTACAATATTACTGCCAACATAAACCCGTACGATTAAGTTTAATAATTAATTAATTAACCCAGCCGTTATACGTTACAAGCTTTTATTTAATAATATAGTTAAACTTTAAGTAATATTCGAACCGTTAATATGTTAACTAGTATACGAACAATAGCTATCCTTAAGCTTACGGCTTAATAATTCCAAAACAAAATTTAAAACTTAAAGCTACCATTTAATAACTACCAATTAAATAATAACAGCTTAGTTAATACCGGTTAGTACCTGCAAAATAAAGCTTAAAAAGTCTTAGCCGTATAACGGGAAAAAGAACGTTTAAAGTTTCCTAACCTAAGCTTAGGTTTACTTTTATTTCGAAAAGCTTATTAATCTAATAAACCAAATTTTTACTGTCGCGGTTTATTTAAAAAAAAATACCTTCGATTAATTTGAACCTACCATAAAAGATTTCCTAGAAAAAAGGAAATCCGATTAAGAAAAAACGACTAAGGAAATCTTTTTTAATTACGTTAATTTCGAAAATAAACTTAAAAGCAACTTCGAAAATCCGGATAAAAAACGAATTACAACTTAACAAATCCTTTAATTACGTTAAAAAAACTAGCTTTTAAATATATTATGGAATTTAAAAACCTTATAGCAAAAGCAGGATAAACGGATAAAAAGGATAATACTTTAATTAACGTATTTTACAAAAGATTAAAAAAGGACGTTAAAAACGAAATTATCAAATTTCTACGGCCCACGATCTTGGATAAGTATATTATAAAAGTAATAAAAATCGATAATCGGCAGTTCGAAAAACGACAAAAAAAAGAACATTTCATTTTACGGGTTAAACATTCCAAAACCAATTAAAGAAAAAAACGTAAAATACCTTTTATTTTTTATAAAACAGCTCCAGAATTTATAAAACTTGGCATTACTTAACGACGAAATATAAACCAGGTGCAGTATTATAATTACGGTAAAATAGGATATATTACCAAACGATACAAGTTATTACTAAAAACCGATAAAAAAGTACATTAAACCCCGGTACCCGAAGGATTACCGAAAAGTCGGAATAATATTAAACAAATTAACATAATCCGAATCTAAAACAATTATTAACTTATTACAGAAATACGATAAAAACTTAAAAAAACTAAAGCCCTTTCCTAAATAATAATTAAGCGGAATTCCTTAACCTTTATTTAATAATTATAAAATTACCAAGGATAATAGGAACTCTCAGAAATAACTATAACAATTAATTAAATAAAGCACGATAAAAATTAAAAATAATTAAGGTCTTTTACAGGCGGCGGTAAAAAAGCAGATTTAGGAAACGCGACATATAAATTTCTATCTTATTAATTATAATTAATCCCGATACCCTATTTACGTAAAAGAAAAACAACGGATTTACGATCGAATTACCCGTATATAAAAGGAAAATTTCGACTTTTATACCTAGATTAAGTATAATCAAATAAACCAGTAATAATACCGAAAATTGCAAACTTCCACCATATAAGAAAAAGTCGAAAATATAGCACCAGTTCTAACATAGCCAAAAAAGGAGAAATACCCCTAAAAGGATCTTACATGTTATTTTAGATAATGCAATCACCAAACCTAAAAAAACTAATTCAGAAAACTATCGATAAGCATTGCTAAAAAATTATTACCGATATTCAAACTTAGCTAACGTTTAAAATAAACCCTTAAAAACGGAAAACATTATTAAAAAAGTTAACAAAATTTTTTAACTAAAACTAATTAGCCTTTTATGTAAAATAAAAAGCTATTAAAAAACTAAAAAACGATATTTGTGAAATTTCAAATTAACTATACCAAAAAAAAAGGATTTTTTAATTTAAAGCTTAACTGCGCTGTTAAAAAAGCCAAATAAAGCAAATATAAAAGATATACAAATAACTTACGAAGTAAATCCAATAATTTATAAAGTTTTCAAAAAAAAACGCCACCTATAAAAAAGCCGTAAAATAACGAAAGCCGGAAACGACAATAAAAACTACCCAAAATAACTTTAAATACGACGACAAAAACCAATAACGACCTTATTACCTTAAAGGTACAAATTAAAACATATTAATATATCGCAATAATAGATTACGAAGCTTTAAGCGTTAATTATATTACCCCGAAATTAATAAATCAACTTAAATTACCATAAAAAAATAAAAAATAAAAACCTTTATATTACCGAAAACGTCGAAAGTTAGACATTTACTTATAATAACGAAAAATTCGCACGCAAAATTAATTATCTTAAGATTTTTATTAAAAAACAAATCCAAGCAATTAACTTCGATATCGTTCCGTTAAGGAATTACAACATAATCTTAAAAAAACCATAGTTATATTAATAAAACCCCTTAATCGATTAAAATATTAGCCAGGTAAAATTTATTTTATACCTTATTAATAAATAAATAAAACGAACGAAATATTTATATTTAATTAGCAGGAAAAAAAAGACAAATGCAAACATAAAAATATAACAAACACCTTACCATTTAAAAAAAACAAAATATATATAAAAAAGGCATAATAAACGTATTTAAGGTATTATAATTATTATCCGGATACAACTTTGTGACATAAACAAAATCCTAAAAACTTAACCCGAAAAACTAAAAAAAACATAACTAATATATTACCATAATATCGCAAATATAAACGACTATTTTAAAAAAAAACTTAAAATGAAATTACTAAAATATAACAAATAAAACCATAAAATAATCTTTAAAAAAAGTACTTTACCTAAATTTTACCCTATTTACAATTTAAACGAAACAAAACTTCATACTTTACGAAAATACCTAAAAAATAAACTTTTAAAAAAATGGATTCGATAATTTATATCTTTAACCGGATATTTTATGTTTTTCATACCAAAAAAAATTACGATTAATAATGGACTATCAGTACCTTAACAGTATTATTATTAAAAATAAAACACCTTTATTATTAATTACCCGAAATAAAAAAAACCGCTTACAAAAAACCAAATAATTTACCGCTTTAAATCTCAAAAACGGATATAACCTAGTTTAAATTAAATTAAGATACAAATAAAAAACGGCCTTTAAAACGAAATATGGATTATACGAATATTTAATTATCTTAATAAAATTTACGAACGCATTAATAACCTTTTAATAAATAATTAACTACGTACTTCGAAAATACCTGGATATTTTCGTTATGTACTATTTAAATGACATTTTAATTTTTTCAAAATTAAAAAAAATATAAAATAGATTTATTAAATTCTTTAAATTTTACAAAATGCTAACTTATTAATTAACGCAAAAGAAATTCAATTCTATACCTAAAAAATAAAATATTTAAAATATATTATTATTTTAGGACAGATTAAAATAATCCTCAAAAAAATTATAACAATTACCGAATAACTAATATTTATTATCGTTACAAAAATATAAACATTTATTAAATTCGTTAATTACTATCGAAAATTTATCAAATATTTTAATAAAATTATAACACTTTTATCTAATCTTATAAAAAAAACGAATTCCAATAAATAACAAAAACAAAAAAAACTTTCCAACAAATCAAAAATACGATTACTAATAAACCAGTATTAATTATATATAATCCAAAACGCCCAGTTAAGCTAAAAACCGACTTTTCTAATTACGCGTTAAACGCAGTAATCGGATACCGAAATAATTAAAAAATACTTTACTCGATTACTTTTTACTTTTACAAATTAAAAAAAACAAAACTAAATTATGCCATTCCCGATAAAAGATTTATGGCTATTATTAAAGCTTTTCGAAAATTTAAACATATACTCAAAAAAAACTTTTATTAAATTAAAGTTTATACCGATCACAAAAATCTTACCCGTTTCACCACTATACGAAAACTTACAAAAAGATAATTACGTTACGCGGAAAAATTAACAAAATATAATTTCGTTATCATCCACTAAAAAAGCTTTAAAAACGGTAAAGCAAATGCGTTTAATAAACGACCTAACCTAAAAAAGATTTAATTAAAATCAATTATCGAATCTTTAATATTACTTTAAAAAATACTTAAAATTACGACAAATTGCAACAATTAAAGCAATACCCCCTAATTTATATCAAAAAATACAGCAATATAACGACAACTTACTCGAGAGTTAAAAAAATAAATAAAATTTAAGTACCAAAAAATGTTAACAGGATTTAATATAAAATATACATCAATACCTATTTTATAAATACCTAAGGATTTACAAAACCTTAAAACAACTATAACGCACTTATTACTTTCCTAAAATAAAAACAATAATACAAAAAATCAAACGAAAATACGACGTTTACGCCAAAACCAAAACTTCAAGGTACAAATTATACGGAAAACTACAACCACTTTCAATTTTATAATAACTATAAGATTCGATTACTATAAATTTCATTACCAAACTTTCTTTATCCGAAAATCCAACAACAGGAATATATTATAATAATATCTTCGTAATTATTAATCGATTTACGAAATATTTTTATTTTTTACCCTATTACGAAAATACAAACGCAAAACAAATAATATATATCTTTTTCTGACATATCTTTAATATACATAAATTATTAACAAAAATTATTTTAAATAAATAAACAAACGAAACGATTAAATTAAATTTTTAAAACTTACTTACGATATTATATTAATTACGAATAAAACAATTAAGTTAAAAAGTTATTAATAACTTAATTAATTTATAATACCAGTTATTATAAAAACATCAAAATAACTTTAATAAATATTAATTTTGGTTTTATACCGAAAATTTATAAGGAAATACGTAATAATAACTTAATTAATATTAAAAGAATTTTAACGTTAAAATAACTTAAGTAATTATACGCAAAAATAAAAACGAAACTCGAATTTGTACGTAATTAAATAAAAAAAATATTACAATCAAAAGAAGTTAAAAAAATTAACTTTTTTTGGAAAAAAAAAACATAATTTACCTAATTATTAAAAACGTTAAAACCAAACGTTCAAATTAAAAGCTTAATTTCAAATATATCGGTTTATATAAAGTTACCAATTTTTTTTTTAAAAATTACTACGAATTGAAATTATTCTCGCAAATTAAACTTTATTTAATTTTTTATGTTTCCTTACTTAAATTAATAGCAAATATCATCAAAATCAACATAAAACAAAAAAGTAAAACAAAAAAGAATGCATTAGTTTACGAAACAGAAAAAGTTTTAAACGTATGTAGAAAAAACGGATTTATTAAGTATTTAGTTAAATGGAGAAACTACCTAAATTTCGAAAATACTTAAAAACCTGCCAAAATTTTCATAAACGCCTAACACCTTTTAAAAAACTTTTATTAACGATGCCAGAACCCGTTATAAACGCCTTCCAATTTACGTTATCAAAATTAAATTAATCGGTAATATTAATGCTAAACCAGTTAATCGGAACCGCGGCTTACGTAAACGTAACGATTTCGGTAAATAATTTCCTTTATTTTTTCTTTAAATAAATAAATTCCTTTATTACCTCGGCACTTTTAATATTACAACGGAACATTTCCAACCTACGATTACGAAACAACCGTTGTTACTTTTAAAAACGATCTAGTTTGTTAGCGGCGGTATGTAATATCTTTCTAACCTGTTCCTTTTCGCGTTCTAAACGATTTTTTTTATTTAACAATTTTTTATTTCCGCCTTCGAAAGCTCAAAAATATTACAAAAACCCCCGTATCGAATATAACGCGTACATTTTCCGGAATCACGAAAAACTTTACAATCTACACTTTTTTTTATATCGAAAACAAAACGGTATCGTAAAACTGATTTAAGTTACTCGCTCGGCCAAAATAAAAACGTTAATGCGTTAACGGAAACGGAACTTTTTAATTCGACTAAACATAATAATTAACCCAGAAAATATTAAAAGATAAAGGTAAAAAAAATTGCTTACTTAAAATCGACAAACAAACAATTAATTTTTAAAAGTAAAAATCTTAAAAGGAAGAAAATCGTATTATAACTTAATAAAACTTAGCTTTTCTAAAAACGGTCGAAATTTTAAAAAGTAAAATCCGACAATAACCTTAAATTACGTAACCAGCTCAAAAGGCTTAACGGTCTTGGTATTTTAAGCGCTTTAAATTGTATAACAGCACTTAAAATATTTAACAGATTTAAAGGTTTAAGCGCTTTAAACGCCTTAAGCCAAAAGTAAAATATATACGTTTATTATTTCTCATAACTTTAAATAACATTAACTTATAATACAACTTAATTACCCAAATTACCCTTAATTATCTGCTATTACTAAACGTAATTAATTTACTTTTCATTACTTAGTTTCTCATAGTACCACTACCAACATAAACCCGCACGATTAGGTTTAATAATTAGTTAACTAGCCCAACCGTTATATATAAAAACTTATCACATAATATAATATGCACAATAAATATTATATTTACTATTTTCTAATACTATAACTAATTAATAGTCTTTACTATTAAAATAGATAATATAGTTTAGTTTCATAATTTATTCTAATTTCGATTAAAACGTTATTGCTAACAAGTTGTTATTTTAATAAAATTTACACTCGCTGATTGGTTTAACAGAGTTAGATAATATAATTTTATATAGTAAATTTTAAAAATAAATCTTTAATATATATTTATATATATATTAAAGACTTTTTAAGCCTTTTATTATTTTAACAGTCTTTAAAGTTATTATTAATTAAATATTAATACTACGTAATGAAAATACACGATTCCAGTTATTTATAACGGTAAGGTTTATATAAAAACTATTTTGTTTACGGTGTTTCATTTCTAGAAAGTTACCGGATAATCCAAGGCCGTGACGTTATTATCGCTTTGGAAAATCTTTTCTAAAAAGATCTGCTTCGGCTTTGATTTTCGGATACTATTTAATTCTCGAAGATAAAAATGATCGATTTTCTAAATCATTTATATTAAATAATATCGATTTAACGAAAATATTGCTAGCAAAAACAATGCCGGAAAATAAACCTTAACTCGTAACATGTCTTTGATTTTTACAGTTATGATCAATCTTAAATCTAAAATAAACAAGTTCGTCAAAGGATAAAAGATGACGTTTATAAAATTATGTTAATTAAAAATAAAAAATAAAATAAAACTCGTTTTACATTAATTAGGAATTGCTTTGTTTCTTTTAAAAAATGTCTATAATATTTAACAAATAATTAAGTTTTTTTAAACATTTATTAAAAGCAATATGTTTTTTAGCAAATAACCGTAAAGTTTTGTTAATTTGAAAACTTTTTAAAATTATATAATTATATCTCATTTTCCGAAAGCACTATGAAAAACTCGATTATATAAACTAAGTGATAAATATTTGTAAAAGAGAAATCGAAAGTAAATAAGTTTATAATTAAAACTTTATTGCGTGTATTTATAAAGATCGAAAATACGATATCTTTTGTGAAAATATTAGCATTTTTACGATATAAGTTTTGAAACTCCCAATTTTACAAATTAAAACAATAAATTATTTTCTAAAGAAGACTCTACAAAACTAATAGGCGGAGTTGGTAAAATTAAATTAAATATATAACAGCCAGTTGTTAATTAATATTTAACACAAGTATTGTAAAAAGTTAGGATAAGTTTTAAAGTTAAGTATAAAGTTAAACGAATAAATTAAGAAGTGGTAAAATAGTAAAGCTTAAAGATAACAATATAGTATTTTAAAAACAAGAACGGTAATTATATAAGTTAACGATCTATGGTATAGCTTTGGTTATTATTTTAAAAGCCTAGGTAACTATTTTTCAAATAATAAAAAAGACTAAATTGATAACGATGCGATTCGTTGTTTAAAAAGTGGTAATATCTTTTTTAAAATATTAGCTTGTACTCTGTTTACTATTTATATCAAGAAATATTAAGGTACCGTTTTTAGTATTTCACGGCGTTTTTATAAATCTTATCAATTAGAACAATTTTCATTAAGACGAAATTTAGTAATCGTTAATAACTAGATAGGACTTTTAAACTGGAGTTAAAGTAAAAAAGTTATAAAAATACGAATACGAACCAAGATTTCATAAAAAGAAGCGTTAGAAATTGAATATACACGGTACTTATTATAAAACATGCTTAAAGATTTTTAACGCGTTTAAAAGTAGATTAGCTTTTTTTTAAAAAAATATATATCAACTTTTACAAATTTAATAACTTTTAAAGTACTTAATTAAAATCGAAAAAGTTAAAAATATTAAACACTCATATTTTAAATTGCAATTTATTTTTAAAAATCAACTTTAGCTTTTAAGTTTTCTGTAGGTTATAGAAAACCTTAACGGTACAGCTGCTATTATTATTATTATTAAAACATATATTTAGTTATTATTAATATATAACTTATCTTGTTTTACTAGTAGCTACTTAATTAATAATAATATTAAATTGAACCAATAATACTTTTAATAATTATATATAAGAAATGTTAATTATATTATTATATTTAGTTAATTACACAGCTTATTTATAAGCGTACTACTTTTATATAGCCTAGTAAGGAAATATATATCCACCAACTATAGCGTAGTTTTTCTTAGTTAGTATGCAATAATATATCTGGCTAGCTGATACAACCTCAAGGCTTACGACTACTAAGCTATTAGGAATATTCGATATTATAAATGTTTTATTGAAAAGCCCGTTTTATCGAAGTGGTAAACTTTGTTTATATTATTATATTTTGTAATTTTAACCGGCAAGGCTCGAATTATTAACGCAATATCTTTAAACTCTCGTATATTAATCTTTAATCATCGATCTTTTAATTTAAACGGTTTTTAAGTTTTTATTGCTGTTATATAAAGTTTAACATTTAGCTATCCTTAACGCGGATTACGATATATTAAATAATGGTAAATTCCCTATATCTTTAATATACTAAAGCCATATTACAAATCTTGGGCTTTAGATTAAATCTTTAAACGATAATCTTTTTTATCCGGTATTAAGTTTTATAAATTACGGTAATATCGGTTTGGGAAACTTTTTATAATATTGTTGGTATATAATAAATTAAAGACTTTATAAATAGCATTATTAACTATATAATTAAGTTTCGGATTTCTTAACTTTAAAAAGGTAGATCTAGTTTTATTTTCTTATAAGTCCTTTTGTATTATTATTATTAAAATATATAACGTACTATACAGGTAAGCTGTATATATAGGCGAGCTCTATATTTTTTTACTATTTTAATTATTTAACATTAATTATTTATTTTTTAATAATTATAATATGGAACGATTTATAAAAGAAGCGAAAATGAACTTAGCCGTTTAGGCTAAAAAGCAAAATCCGAAATTTAATTATAAAAAGTTTAGTTTTATTTATAACGTTTTATTTATTACTTTAAGAATGCAAATTCACGGTAAACCCGTCCGAGTTGATATTATTTTTAATTCGCAAAAATTAACGCCGACCGAAAAGAAATTGCTTATTAAAAAAATTCTTAATTTAGATACGTAAACGTTTTTTGTACGGTTTTAATATATTAAAGATATAGTAAATTTATTACTAGTTTAACGCGTTGCCGATTACGTTAAGGTTAATTGGGCGTTAACTTTTGTACGACGGCAAAAAAACATTAAAACGCGTTTAAATTAAAAAATCGATTATTAAAAAATATTATATAAAAATTTAAAGGTATTTCGTAAGTAATTCGAGCTGGTTCGGGTTATAATCGTAAAATATGGTATTACAAAAAAATTTATAATTTCGACGAAACGGGATTTTTAATGGGATTTTTGAAAATATGTAACATAGTAATTATAAGTACCGAAAAACGTGGAAAATTTAAATAAACGTAATAAAATAATCGGAAATAAGTTATAGTTATATAAATTATTAATTCATAAAATTGGGTTATATTATTATTTATTATTTTAACGAGGAAAACTTATTTTAAATTTTAATATCGTGATAATTTATTATTATCTTATTAAAAGGTTAGGATTAGTTATAATAACTAAATAACGAACGAATTAAGTTTAAAATAAATTTAATATTTCGATAAATATATTCGAACGCGTATGAAAAAAACGAAACGTTTTTTGATTTTCGACGGTTACGAAAGTTATTATTCGATAAAATTCGAAAAGTATTACGCAAATAACGGCATTATTACGTTTTATATGTTTTTTTATTTTTTTTATTAATTTTAAATTTTTGACGTATTTTGTTTTTTCGTTTTAAAGCGCGTTTATGCGTTTTATATAGAAAATTTAATGTAACGTTATTATATTTATATCGCTAAAAAAATATTTCGCCTGTTTTTCCGACGCGTTTAAAACCGCCATAACGTTCGATAATATTAAGTTCGGTTTTGCAAAAGTTGGATTTATTACATTCGATTTTAATAACGTTTTTTCCGATTTGGAAATTCCTTTAGCTATATTTATGCCAACCGTTTCGTCGTTTACCTTTATCGGTTTTGTTTTTTTTCCTACCGTCGAAAACCCCTCAAAATATACAAGAAATAAAAAGATAAAGACAATATTTGCAAAAAAAAAATAGAAATTACTAGGGGAACTTACCGATAAAAATGGTTAAATCGGTTAATTTTTTGATAAAAAGTAACTTAATACTTTTGCATGAAAACGTTTTTTTTTAAAAACCGCCAAATTACGCGAAGTTAATTCTTTTAACAAACGCCGAAAAATTAAAAAGAAACGTCTTTAAAAAAAAAGAATACTTATTATACAAAAAGAATAAGTTTTTTTGGCCGAAAAAAGAGGTAATAAAAAACGAAGCTAATAACGGCTAAAGGTAATCGTTATAAAAGGGTTAAAACAAAAAAAATATATAACGTTTGTAATAAACCCAGATATAATACGCGTATTTATAAAAAAGTTATAAATACGTTTAATAACGAAAAATCCGATTAATTTGAATTAATTTATCGCGTTATAGTTATTTTATTTGGATTTATTGTTATGGAATATTAAAAAGTGTACAGCTCGCCCGTATATATAGCTCATCCGTATAGTACGTTATAATTAAGATTAAGTTATTAATATTAGCTAAAAGCTATCCAGTAAACCTATATATCTACCAAGCTTATAAAATATATTTATATACAATTTAAGTTTATTTTATCATTTAATCATGTAGTATTAATATAGTAAATAACTTACTAGATTAATAAGTCGGTTATTTTTATTATAATTCCAATTGTTTACCTTTAGCTGTTTATTTTTCAATACAACTATTATATAACGTATTATATTAAAACCTAAAAATAGATTTAACTATTTGAACTTAATAAATCCGAAAATTAAATTTAAACGACTTAGTTTTATATATAAAATAGCCTTATTTATATTATATAACCGATTTGACTATATATCTTCTCGAACAAATACGTTTTTCTATTTTATAATAGTTGGGTATAGTAGAAACAAATCCGATTATAAAAAGGTATTATAGAAAAGCCGACTGATAGTTATAGATTATTCGATTTTGATTGGATTATAATCGTAAAATATAATAATACAAAAAAGAATATTTACACTTTCGACAAGATAGCCTTTTTAATAAGGCTTTCCATAGCATTGGCTATAATAATTACAAATGCTACAAAATGTAGAAAAATTATTTAAGCGTAATAAGGAAATGAGAAAAGTTTACAAATATATAAATATCAATTACGAAAATCAAAGATTATCTTTATATATTTATTAACAGAGAAAACCGATCTTATTATGTGCTATTATAATAATTTACTGGTTTATTCCGAATTAAATACATATTCGATAAAAATATAATAATTAAATAACAAATAAATGAAATCTTAAATCGATTTAATCTTTCGATAAATATATTTAAATATCTATAAAAGAAATAAACTATGTTTTTTATTCCAATAATTACCAAAGTTATTATTTAATGAAATTCGAGAAGTATTACGTAAATAACTGCATTATTACGCTTTATATGCTCTTTTCTTCTATCGGTTTAACTTGAAAAATGTTTTATTTTTTCCGATTTAATAGAATGTTATTATATTTATATTGCAAAGAATTTTATCTTTCGCGTTCTGCAACGCGTTTAAAATTATTATAACGTCTAATAACATTAAATACAGACTTATAAAAGCTGGACTTATTTCGTTTAATTTTAATAACGTCCTTCAAAGATTTAGAAATCCGCTTAATTATGCTTACGTCGCCCGTTTGGCCTTTTATCTCCGCCGGTTTTATTTTATTTCTATCTATAATAATCCTTAAAAATATCTAGAAAAACTAAGAAAATAAACATGTAATTTATAAAGCAAGTTAGAAATTACTAATGTAACTCGCTTATAAAAATAATTAAATCGTTCACTTTTTCAAATAAAAAATAGTTAATTTTATACAAAATTGCTTTTTTGGAAAGCTATGCCTAATAACGTAAAACGAACTATATTTTAAGAAAACGTTGGAAAATTAAAATAAACGTATTTAAAAGGAAAGAATATTTATTATATAGAAAAGAATAAAAAATTTTAATCGAAAAAGAAAAAAGTAGTAAAAATATACAACAAATAAAGGTTACGAGTAATCGTCGTAAAAGAGTTTGAACGAAAAATCGAAAATATAACATTTACAATAAAGCCAGATATAATGCAGCTATTTATAAAAAAGCTGTAAATAGATTTTACGAAAAGAAATCTAATTATTTTAAGTTGATATATTATATTATGGTTACTTTTTGAGTTTGATATTAGAATCTGTTAAAAAGTAAACGATTTTTTATATACCGACTTACTATTATAATATATGATATTTTAATAGAAGTTAAATTAGAATTCTATTATTTATCTTATCTATTAATAAGTGTATTAAATATATATATATTTACAGGAGTACTTTTTCGTCTTTAATGTCAAAGAGGTTTATTATAATAATTAAAATATAATATATCGATCTGTATATTAATATAACGAAACCTTATATATATATATATATATTTGATAACTTTTTTTAATAAATATCTATATTCGTATAATAGATAAAAATATATAAACGAGCAGTACAAGGCGTTTTAAACTTTTTACTATTAGTATTAATATCTATATTTAACAAATCAAGCCGGTTAAATACGTTGTATATTTAAAGAATTATTAGTATTATTTTAAGCGCTATTTTAAACAAGAAAAGTGAAGTTTTATAAAAATATAATATATTAATATAGAAAAGATACGAAAAATCGATCAAACAAAGATAAATCGACTATTTTAAAAAGATATAAAGGAAAATTAAAAACTTAGCATTGTTAATTTAAAGAAAAAAAAAGCAAGTTGTTTAACGTTATTTAACTTAATCTTCGAATATAGTTATTACGTTACAAAATAACAGGTTATATCGATTACATATAATATAATTATATTAAATAGTAATTTACTTAATATAAAATTAAAAATCGAATAAGATTTAATAGAACTAAATAACTTAAATATATAAAATATTAAAAGATTGCTCTTTAATTAATGCATGATTTTTTTATTAGATATCGTTTACAGATATTCTTTTAAGTTACATAAGGCGTGTACGTATATGAATTTCTTGGAGAAATTATTGAACGGAGAAAGTAAGCCCTTACGGACACCGGACGCCGTACTCCGACCGGCCGTTGCCGCTGACCCACAGGCATCGGTCGTCTTATCAATCCTGCGATCCTACGTTCCTGCGATGCCACCATCCGTCTCACCCTCCAGATCTTACTATACGGCCCGAGGCACCCCTGTCATACGGTCGTCCCAACGATGTCCTTGCCACAACCGTATCTAATTGTAGCTCTTGTCCGGCCCAACAGCTTGGGTAGGGGGCTTCTGGGCTGTTGCCATGAAATGAACTCCGTATCGTAGGAATTAAAGGGCACTGGAAAAGTCCGTGTCTTAGAGATACTTAAATCCTAGTTCGTTCAACAGACGGAGGCTCTAGCGACTCATCCCATCTCATCACCAAGCAGCAGGGAAAATTTCAATCGTTAAACACTTAGGCATCTAAAGTAGTTATCATCCCCATCGCCATCAAAAATGTCGGTCATCGAAGTTCAGGCCGCCCCGGTCGCTGCCCTTCCGGAGAAGGCTGCTGTCGCCAATGCCGAGGTGAAGGAGATTGCGCCGGAGCCCAAGAAGATTCGCACGACCACCGGCGTTACGGGCATGTACAACGGGACCCAGGATGGCAAGGACGCATACATCGACTACGCCACCGGCGCGACCAATATCAACGCACCCCTGGAGGTCGCCATCACGGTGGAGGATGTGCGAGACTTCGAGGTCGCTCCCACCTTCCACGACAACGGATACCAGCTGGTTAACCACAAGACCATGATGCACTCGGATCAGTTCTCGAACGGCCGGACCCCGGAAGGCAAGGAGTTCATCCACAACGCCTACTTTCCCGAGGTAAAGAAGCTGGTGCAGCAGATAACCGGGGCTGAAATTGTCCACCCTTACATCTTCCGAACTCGCCACCAGTTCGAGAAGCCCACCGACTTCATCGCCTCGCGCAAGTCCGGTGCGAGTGCCCTGCCACTCGCCCACACCGACCGTGACATGACCACCGGCCCCAACGGTGTCCGGGACGTCTTCGGCGAGGAGGAGGGCAACCGCTTGATGAAGAAGTACAAGCGCTTCGCCCAGGTCAACGTCTGGCGCGGCATCGGCAAGAGGGTCGACCGCTGGCCACTCATGTTCATCGACACGAGCGACATCCCGGGTGGCTTCAAGTACGAGAAGAACCTGGCTAAGATCTACTCCTCCAACGACCCCCGCGAGTCCCAGCGAGGAGTCAAGGCTCACGACGTCGTCCTCGTCGACAACCCCCACTACAAGTATCGCTACGCCAGCAACCTCGAGGTGGACGAGGCCTTCGTCTTCTCCTCATTCGACTCCGATGAGAACAAGGTCGTCCCCCACGGCGGCTTCTGGGACGACAGCACCCCCGATGACGCACCGGCGCGTACGTCGATCGAGTGCCGAACCTGGTGCTTCTGGGACCCGGTCGAGGAGGAGGCCGCCCCCATTCCTACTGCCGCTTAAAGGGGCTATCTGTGGAGAGAAGCGATCTCAAGGTCGTTGTAGAAGTATCCCATTTACATCATCTGTCTCAAATTACACGCATATAGGGGAGGGGTCATAGATTCAGGTATTAAATAGGGGTCTATAGGCGTTATATTGAGGAGGTTTAATTAACTCGGGTTCTGGAACATTGCTTCACGGTTCAAATTCTAGTGTGTAAAGGATACTGCCGCTATATTATAGTAGTTACGCGTAGAGAGGCAGGCAACCTGCCCATGGTATTGGTACAGTGGAAAGGCGGCCATGCGCTATTGAGAGGTGCGTGTAGAGCTTGGTGTAGAATTGGTCATCAACCCCAAATTATTGCGATGCATGAACATACAGGCCACCTTAATAAAGGTATCGCACCATATATAAACCGAACATGTACCATATTCCGGCGGAAGCCAAGCCGAATTACTTCATCTAATCGCACAATCTCACTGAACTTAGTGGCAGAGTCGCGACCACCGTATCCTTCTCTGTTTCAACGGCTCCTACGATCTGCTTTCCCCAGTGAATTATCTCCTCCCATTCCATATCCAGCTCTACAATTCGGAGCTCTATGCCCTAGGCCTGAACTGCGTCCACACTCTCTCATACTCCTGGTTGTTATCCTCGTGGATGTACTGTGGCGGAGAGTACAGCTTTGTAAACACCTCCCATTCTTCGCCCTGTAATCTTCAATCTTTCTCTCTTTGCTGTCATCAAACACCTAGCCGATCATCTGTACTAGTGAGTGAATCGTCGGAATGCGCTCGGCGGTAGACTTATCCATGCCATCGGGAGGATAGCCAACCGGCATCGGTTGGTTCTCTATTGTCGGTCACGAGGGACGTGTTCAGCTATTCATCGGGGCATATCACTCACTGAAGAGCACTAGTCTGTGTATCGCGTAAGCATCTAGAATGTCTACCACGTGATATTCATCTTCTTCATCCCTATCATACATAACAGCCAAGCGGTATTGCTTGGCCGGGTTAACTATGGGTAGCCAATGAGCGTCAAGGGGCGTTATAACTCAGGGTGAGCATCTCGTGGTGCACAGAAATGAACTCTTGAATCAGCTCCTCCTTATATACCTGGCTATATCGCAGTTGGAGTCCTGCTCCGAAACACACGCGCTTGAAGCCTCAGACCTGCCAACCCTCTCTTCAACTCCGTGTATTCCAAGTTCCAATACGCTCTAGGGGCGGTCGTGTCGGCAAGCTGGAACGCGAACGTGTAGAAGGGCGCTTCTGTGAGTGTAGGAACATTATCTGCACAGCGATGATCTCCCTCAAAATCAGCAGGAAGATCCTGCATTATCTCTTCGCATCTTTCGAGCAACCCTCAAGTATCTGGATGTGTTAGGTATCTGGGTGAACATGATTGTGGTAGATAGCTTTACGTCGCCGTTGAATCTAATTAATTCAGCGTCATACAAGTCATCCTTCGCAATCAGTCCATGGCCCCTAGAGTGAGGCTCTGTTGCGACGACTGTAGGTAAACCAACGTTTTGCTGTCCAATAAAAGCTTGTGAAGAGGCTCCTTCTTTGGGATGATTGTTGGAACTGCAACTGAAGCTTATTGATTATGGCTTTTTCCTCCATTGTGTTGAGTTCAGAGAGGCGCTCATCCTAGTACTTATTCATTGCATCGAAATGCTTCAGGGCTGGTATCGCAACCGCATGGTACTGTATAGAAATTAGTGTGGATCGAATTTGTTAAAGGCGCGCAATGATGCGCATTTACCCTCCCGCGAATCGTCTTCCCGGGTTCGTTCTTGGGCTTCCATCCAACTAACCTCCACTATCCGTTATCAGTCTTCATGCAATCCTGAGACTCTTTTCATCGCTCCAGCTAGGATCTGCTTCCTCCATCAGGTCCGGGTACGCAACATTAGACAGATGGATAGAGGTATCTGTAGGCAGATTATAGACGCTTGAACCCCGAGAATCACCAGGCGTCGCAACTCGTCTGTTGATGCTACGGGCGAATGGCGTAGGGAGCCAATGTGGACTGGAAGTCGGCCATTGTAGGGGTAAGGGCACAATGAACTAGATGTCGAAGCACTAATATTATGGTTACTATAGTTCATTATGTTCATAGCTAGATGTTCCGGGACATCTATCCCAAGGTTTGAGAACTCGATAGAACGTAGAATGTAAGAAAGGATCTGGCGAGACATATGGTGCGGATCACTGCACACTTCTTGTATTACGATGGCATATTTAAATGCCTGTATTGGAGCTCTGCGAATGGCAAACAAGACTTCAGACGAAGTAAGCGAATCAGCCGCCCGTGGGAAGTAGATTGGGTGGACTGCACCCGAGGCTCTTCATCCCAAAAAAGGGTCTAGTTTCTATGGCATTCACTCCGCGATGGCTCAACAACTATCATCCTTTTCGCAGCGGAATCGTCCTAGTGCAAAGCTGTGGTGATAATCTGAAGGGTGTTTGCTGAAAGCCATATCGGGGTAAGCTAGTGTCATTGTTTTCAATCGGGTAAGATATATATGCGTCTTCTTTCTCTTGGTTAGAGGCTATTCAAGCGTGACTGTCCTAGCTCGGGAACAGGTGCCCAGCCAGCGGATAGCATGCTAGGGACCACTTGTCTTCGGCGTAATCTACTATGCAACATATAGTGATCAACTGATGACTGGTGCGTTATTTTGAAAGACGGCTTTGATGTGTTTGCCAAAGCCCCTATTCAAGGCGACAACTTCCACGGCTGTGCGCAACAAATCGAAATCAAAAGCCTGTATTAGATCAGGAGACGAGCTAATTATCACTTAAGATTCCCGTGGCTCAATCAGTCAAGGAACGACCAGCAAACATCTGGTTTGATAATTTGTGCAAACATTGACTTCCGTGGGACACGATCCCATTGGAGCCTTACAAGCCCTAGCTTTCTGCGCAAACTAGCTGGGCAGCCTGCACAAGATGTATTCCATTCCACTGTCATTCGAGTCGATTAACCCCTCGAGATCCCAGGGCCGATAGAATTGCAGATTGTTCAGGTCTAGCCCAGACTCATCCGCTACATTTCCAGAGAGCACTGGCTCAGTGACATCGACGGCCGTGTCGCCGAGTGATAACAACCTCCTCTTGGATTGCGACAGAGCCCTGTGAAACAGGGGTGCCTTCCATTATAGGGAGCGGCGGCCAGTGCATCGTGTCACCGCTGCCGTCCCTAAGTCCGCCGAAGTGGTGCTGTGATAGTTCCGCGCTCTCCAGATGGCCTGCAAGGGAGAATCGGCTTCGCACGAACGCAATGACCCAGTCAGGTGTTCTGAAGAATTTCGTTATCTGACTGCTTTCTAGCTAGTCTATTTGGTGATAAAGGATTCAGGACGTCAACTTGCACCATCAAACTACGTGGAGACGGTGCGTCGGCTCGTCGGCCGCTAACAAAGATCCGGGGGTAGCCCGGGCCTCCTGGAGATAATCGCCCGATAATCCGATCTTAAGTGATCTCGACGGCTGGGGAAGAATGCCGGTCATCCGACGTCTTCATAAAGCTACCTGTATCGCAGTGCGGGTCTCTCATACCTATTGCGTGATTCTTCAGTTCGACCAGCAAATCATCGCGCAAAATCACGGCGGCCCCTACGGAACAAAGAAACGTGCTCCTCATGGTAGCCGACGAGCTGGGCCTGATGCTCGGTTGTCAAGGCCTGAGGGCGATCAGAACACCCCGCCTCGACCAGCTCGCCGCGCAGGGGACCAGGTCCACCAACGCCTTCGCCAGCACCATGCACTGCAGCGGCAGCCGGTTTACCATCTACATGGGGCTTCACGCGCACCAGAACGTCCAGTACGGCCTGCAGCAGGATGATGCCACTTCCAGACGCACGAGAACGTCGAGACGGCGCCGCAGGTTTTCACATCGCTCGGGTACCAGACCGGCATCCTCGGCAAGGTGCACGTCGGGCCCCCCGAGGTCTACCTGTGAGCGTGGTATGAGCCGAGCCTTAACCGCGACGTGCGGCAAAACGCGGCGGAGGCCCCGCGGTTCTGCAACAAGGCCGTGGAGACGTGGCGGTCGTTCTATCTGACGGTCGGGCTCTGGGTCCCCACCGCGACAAGACGCGCGAAGGGTTCGGGGACGACGAGGGCGACGTCAGGGACATCGGCGTCCCCGACTACAAGGCAGCGGACGTCGAGATACCGCCCTTCATCAGCGACGTCCCGGGGTTTCGGACGGAGCTCGTCGAGTACTACAAGTCGATCAGCCGCGTGGAGCTTAGTGTCGGGCTTATCCCTCGGGGAGCTGGCGAAGCGCGGCCTGGACAGGAACAACCTCGTGATACTCGTCAGCGAGAACGGCTCCGCGTTCCTCAACTCAGAGACCACGTTATACGACGCCGGCGTGCGGCTACCCCGCCTCATGCGGCAACCCGGCGGGAAATCGGGCGTCGTGAAACCCAACATGGTTTCTTTCATCGACATCTTGCCGACATGCATCGAGTGGGCGGGTGTGCAAGACAGCGATATCCAGACCAGCACGGGTAAATCACCGCCTCAGAGAAGTAGACCCAGCCCATCTTCGGCTCACACGCCTTCCACGGGATACAAAATTACTGGCCCACGCGCTTCATGCGGAACCACAGGTACAAGCACCACCGGAACATCGCCTGGCGGCTCGACTCCCCCCCCCCGCCAGCGACCCGTACGGCAGGCTGAGTTGGGAGGGCATCCGGAACGCCGCGCCGACAGGCCAATCCGACACCCCGGAGGTGATGCTCGGCCGGCGCCGGCTGCAGAACTACGTCTACCGCGGACCCGAGGAGCTCTTCGACCTGGAGAACGACCCGAGGAGGTGGACAACCTGGCGGGCAAAGCCCGAGTTCGAGGCCCTGCGGAGGGAGGTGCGGGCGAAGCTCGGGGACTGGCAGTACGAGACGGACGACCCGGGGCTCTTCAGGGACGGCGTGAGCGCCATGACCACGCACGCGGCGCAGAAGCTCGGGATGAGGCTGCCAGACCGGTTCGACTTCGATCCCAAGTAACCCGGCAGCACCGGTGGTCCTCACTGGGCTCCCCGTTCGGCTAAGAGTTCTACTGGGTTGATGGAATTCGGTTGCGTCGGGGTTTTCTTGCTGGTACGTTAAATACATAGCTTCGAATACCAAATGAAAAATCTGCGTATTGCCTCGTGTGACCTTTTCCAGATTCCGAAGCTATATCCCGGAGTCGCGTCACCCGCTTGGCTAGCAAGGGAGGAAGAGTTGATCAACCATTCTATAGTTGGCCCTGGCTTCGAGTTCATTTTCCTCTCCGCCAGATACATGCACCTAAAGGTTTGAGGCTACCTGGTACGCACAAGGTATCCCGGACCAGGATGAAATAGAGATAGCGGACATAGTCTCGACAGTACTAGAGTAGGCCAAGAGTCGCTGCCGCCTGTTGGGCTGCCCATAATAACAACAAGGTTGCGTGGTCCGCGGTCGCGAGGATGGACACCCGGGCCAGTCAGGCTCATGAAGCCTAATATGGCCCCCTTCGCAATGAGAGCCATAACGGAGCCTTTGGTGTGACGGATATCCGCCTCTGTATATATCCGAAGCTTAGTGACCTGCGAGCCGAGTAGACGTTTCGTCGGCCCGCTACCTGATACTATGTGCATCATAAGACCCTTGGGAATCCACGGAACACCAAGGCCGATGATGGTGCGAATGATGTGGTATATAACGGTCCTACATATCAGTGGGATGAGCAGATCTATGGAGGCCTTCTTCGGTATAACCCACTTCTCCATGTCGGTAAACCACTAGATATGAAGAATGCATGGAAACGAAGTGAGCTACCGCTCGATTTCAGTTAGGGCTATCCATCAGCCGCAACTCGCCTAGTTCAATCCGACGGGGTCCGCGGGCTGGAGTTGTTAAAGATACCGGCAGTTAAGGATAAGGGAGCAGCGAACCCTCTTCTGCTATATAGGTGCGTCTTTGACCAGCGGACCGAATGAATCCAAGGAGGACTCTGCCGAAGCTGGAGTGAAAGGACTCGTGTAAGAGTGGTGTAAACCTGGCAGGGGGAAGGGAGCAGGCAAGCCATGGAGCCAGATAGTTTCAGTTTGCAAGCTTCGCGAAAATAGTATTGACCGACATAAGTTCAGCATTAAGGGGTCACAATCAAGCATCCCCACCCGGAAGTGACTGCTAATTAGCAATATCACTAGTATTTTACATAATGCATGTAACCTCCCTACGCTCCAGCCTCGGGGACGAGGGCGTACCTGGGCATCATAGCCATCCTCTCCTCCGGACTCAGCTCGTCCTCGTATATCATCTTGACGTTCTTGTCCTTGTCCTTCTTCGTCTTCTTCTCCGGCGCCGGCTCCTCCGCTGTGCCTTCAACGGCAGCAGCAGGAGCATCCGTCTTCTTCGGCGGTTTGATGCCGGCTTCTACCATTCTGATGATCTGATCAATGTCATCTCCCTGTCTCGCGGCACCTGATACCAGCTCGTCAATCGTGGACGCGCTCCCTTGCCAGCCTTGTTGACCGGGACGCGGAGGCAGTCCCGGCGGAGCAGGAACGTTGCCACCAGGCCGCGTAGGCAGGTTGGACGGTGGGTATCCCACAGGGTATTGTTGGGGGGGAGGAGAATAACCAGGAACTGGCGGAGCGAAGCCAGGGTACTGTCCAGCTGGAGGAGGGAAGGGTGAATTCTACACGTGAGTGTTAGTGGCCATAAATCAGAAACAGCGTGGGAACGTGACGTACGAATGCCCCAGGTGACTGGGTCTGTGAGGGACTGCGTCCATCGGGGATGCCCGGGGGTGTCGGATTCGCGCTTCCTCCGTTGGCCGCCTTTTGCGCCGCGACTCGCGCCCGGTGCTCTGCCAGTCTCTGTTTTATCTCGTCTGGAGACTCGATCTTGACCTTCTTGGGAGGTCTCTTCGGATTCTGTCCGGGCGGGGGGTTACCGGTGGCGGCGTACCGGTCGGCTTGTGCTTGGTAGAAGTTCTGGATGATGCGCTGGTTGTGTTGCTGGACTATATCCTCAGGGATACCCTCCATACCAAAGATCTCGACATCGAGACCTTGGCGGTTCGGAAGCGCGTTCTCCACGTATGATAGCGACTCCTTGTGTACTTGGTTCATGTGAACCGACAGACCTGTACGTCGCGATTAACTAAGTCAGTGATCACGGCGCGTTTACATGACTGCAGGGAAGCTGAAGCTCCGTACCTCCAGCTGTGTTGAGCCGCCTTCCACATTTGTCGCACTTAAAATGCTTCGCCTTCTGATGCGATATCAAGAGTTTCAAATCCTCGAAATCACGTTCGCCTGCTTATGTGTTAGCAGAGATGCAGCTCCTCTTGCCGTAATCCAATCGCAACTGACAGTAGTAGCACCAGGGCCGAGCGAGGAGCTCCTCGACATCGGGATGACCGCGCTTCTTCTTTCCCATTGTTATCTATGTTGCGGGATCTAGATTCGGAGGTCTAGTATCTCGGGTGCGCAGATGATTAATCAGGTCGTCAGGACTGAAAGGGCGGGAGGATGTCGTCGCTGCAGGAGATTCTAATCATTGAATGATTGGGTTGATGGGAGCTTTTGTCACGAACCACGAACGCGGATTCCCAAGACCAAGGCTCTGCAGAGTCTGTGGCTGGGACTCGAATTGTGGCAGTGCATACTGTAACTTATCTGTTTCGGCGATAAGCCTAGTTGGCCCCCTACAATGACAAAGCATCAACCCCTAATTGAAGGCCAGCTCCAACATTCTTTCTTACCAGTATAACTTCCAAACAATTGCACTAGGATTCTCTCCTTACAACTCACACGCACGCATGTTTATTAAAACTTTCATAGTTCTAGTTGCTAGTTCGCCTATACGGGTAACCCTATCCGAAGATTCTTTCTTCCTTTCGATCAACAGTCCAACACGGCCCTACCTCCAAATTATGCATGGGAAAAACTCCCCGCTTAGGTCTCTTAGCTGGCCGTATTCAGGCGTCCCTTTTCGGGGAATGGTATAATCATCAGAGTAGTACATTAGAATGAGGCTGCACTGCTTTGACCCACATGTTGCTTTCTGTGCATATAGAAGCCTTGGTGAAGGAGGTCACTCTTGGTTAGTTTCCCTGCAACCGGTATGGTTTGGAGGCTTGTTTCGGATATAGATCCAACTGGCAATATAGTAACTTGGTTTCAAAATACCAAAAGGTTGCACCCGATAGCAGTAGCCAACTATGTTCTCCTACCATCCTACAGCCCTTTATATCGTGCCAAATCATCCGGTACACCGCCACGGAAATCCCATCATTACCCTTCATAAGACTCAATCCTTTCCAAGTGGTGGTCAACTTCTTTTGACTAACGCATCCAGTCCAGTTTCAAGGCGAGACCGTCACGAACGGCCTCCGCCTGCACGGTTCTGCCTCAGCAACGCATAATAGTGCCTATAAGCAAGCCAAGCACTTCGGTCAAAAAGCGTGGGCATCGCATCAGGGGCCCGACCGATCTGGCTCACAGGTCTGTATTTCTAGGGGAGTTGCGGGAGGTCGATATCTGTTAGATTAGAAAGCACATGTGCCAATAGCAATTGTTAGCAAATGGTCAGAAAAGGAGATGGAGCGGTTAATGATATTGGAGTAATCATTGGAAGCTCCACAATACCCTCTCCTCTAACTATCTAACACTCCTATCCTCCTTAGTATAGCCTTCGTGTGCCGTTGCCATTCCGAAGAGATACCGGTTCGAACCAAGCAGGCTCAGGTACTTCCTCCTGGCCTCCTTCCCAGTCGGATTATGGACACCGTAGCGAATATACCAGTCGATAGCTACTAACAGAGTGGAAGCCACGGGGTGATTACGCAAAGCCATGTATATCAGCTACTAACTAAGAGTAATAGGTAAGTCAGAGACTTTCCACATTGAGTTACTTCTTAGAGGTCGGAACCCAATTCGACTTCGCTTGCGAGCCAGAAGATCGTGTTGACGCTTCTGCTCTAGGAGAGTTGAGATAGAGCGCCAGCACACTGACTTCCACAGATAGAAAGGCACATCTATTTATGAGCATACTGAAATGGGAAGCCGTGGACGAGGGCGGTCCTTATCGGGCCGTTTATGACCAAACGATCCAAGTTTCAAGCCGATATTTCACAGAAGAACCGCAAAGGGCGCCTTAGATGTAACGTGACAGGTTGTACGAGATTTAGACACACAGAGAGAAGAGGAAATAAGGACGGCGATGGAATTTGACGAATCGCTGATCGCGGCGCAAGTAGGATAACACAAGCACACTTTGACAGAGCCAAATATTCTCCTGGCAGAGTAGGTGGCATGCCAGTAAGGGATGCCGGCATGTAATATATCCACTTAGTACGGTGCATACACTAGAACATGGTGAACGAGAATACATTTTCCGTAGAAAATGCGGAGAACCAGCTATGGTGTCTGCTTTTAGTCATCGATACTGCGTGATACGAAACGGTTGTTGGTAGCACTAGGTGTCCATTGAACCACCCCCCGTTCATCACGAGTAACACGAACCTGCCTCTGTAACTCAGTCGACGACAATGACCCCACCTTCCCCAGACTCCTTTCCATTTAGCCCTAGCATTAAATGTTTATTTGTTTCCTACCATAGAGGTCATTTCTTACTCGCCATTTCATACAAAACTTCAAGGAGGCGTTCCTGTCATCTCCCCCCGGCCCTACAGCAATATCCTTCATCTAGATTTCCCGCATCATGTAGCACAGGATCAACATCGAGAATGGCATATTCTTCAAGTGCCACGGATGGTGGGCTTGAAAATATAAGAGAGTATCGGAAAGGAGGGCTTTAGCCAGTACACCATGGTGATGTATTCGATGCCAGGTTCGAAGTCATCCACAAGCTCTCGAGAGTGGTAGCTTCGGAATCGTATGGCTCTATCATGAGACACAACGTAATAGATGGGGAGCAGTCAAATTCTCCAGGGCCCACCACTTGGGAAGGGACCAAGAGCTAGGGTCCTCGAGCACCTGACCTCCCGATCCCGCGCCGCGGAACTTGCGAAGCACCATATCATTGTCCCTCTCGAGACGTTCTGTATAGACGGACCTAACGGCCGACATTTACGTTTCGTCATGCCCGTGTTCGGTTGCGACGCGTCGACCTGGCGAAGGCGCTTACTTAGAGCTGAAGAGGAAGACACCCCACCTAGTTGCGAAACAAGTGTGCCGCAAGCTAGCCCAGAACCTGCAGTTCCTTCACCACAACGGAGTGTGCCGCCGGAACCTTAGGCCGCTGAGCATTTTGATGCAGTTTAAGGGAGTCGATGAGCTTACTAGAGGCCAAGTGATGAAGTTGATCGGACGAGAGGGCGAAGGAAAACCGGTCGACTTCGCAGATTATACGGACTTTAAGGAGGAGGATTCCATTTTAATGTCGCTTGGGTCGCGTCTCGCCGAGAACCGCAACTTACAGAGACCAAGGCACTGTGCGAAGCCTGTTGAGTCAGACTGGTGCCCCAGTCTACAGGTTGATGAACCGTCAATCGTCGAGTTCGGCGGATCGTTCTTCGTCACGAGCCCTGCCAAAACGGCCGGCGTCCCAACGCTATACGCGGCACCGGGAATTCTACTAGCTACCGAAGACGTGAGGTTCGGCGGTGATGTTATTGGATTATGGCAAAGGACCGGCGCCAGAACGTTATTAGTTCAAGCATTATATGATTATATATGTATTCCTACACATATGGTCTTTAGCACACACCATAGCCTACGTCTGACCGGGAGCCTGATATTCGAAGGTTCTGGTGAGATGAGCCAGATGGTTCGGGGTCTCGAGATGTGCCTGGAGCCATTGCCAGAGCCGTACCGAACGGCACGAAAAATAACCCAGACAAGGCAGCGAAGTCCAAGGGTAACGAAACGAGACGGTGACAAGCCTTCAGCAATTATCACTAGCTTCTTGGAGCCCGTCAGAACTCGCAAGTGCTAAGAGTTGATGCTGTCACGCTTAGGCTCAATTAGCTATACTGAGATTCTGGAAGCTAGTCTCGGGTATGAGAGATGGATTTAGATACAGCCTTCCAAACTGGAGGGACCTTCCTTTCGACAAGTCGTGCACCGACTGGTTTTACTACAGCTACCCGCGGCAAGAAGTCCTCCTGTGCGGGCATCTGCTTCGGAAGTTGTATGGCCCCGCTGAGCGACTCAATATTGACGCTGTTCTGCAACATCCATGGTTCATGCCGAGTTATATAACCCGGCTGAGGTTCGCAGTGTCCAAGGATGGGCTCCGCCGGATATTCGAGGAATTTAAGGGGCGCATAGGAACCCGGCGGGCAGGCCTACGTACCTTGGATCGCCAGCCCGCCTGCGGCTTAGGTCTCGCTCTCCAATGTATTCCATTGATCACATTGAGTGTTTTGCGAACTATCCAAGAGCCATTCGACGTGTCGGGAACCACATTCCAGGCCCCCACGCTTCATAATCAAGCAGTTCCCCGCCGTCCCATGTCTGAAAACAATGCGATTAATTGCCCTAAAAAGTAAAACAAACATACTTAGCGGAGAGCGTAGGTAATTGGACCCCTATCCACCTCTGATTTATTCCCACATCATCGGTTTTTGGGCAACATCAGATAGAGGCTAGCTCGTCCTTCGAGGTTCGCCCCATCCTATTGACCATAGTCTTCAGGTTCGGGTGATCAGCGCTGACGAGGGTGCTGACCAACCGAGGCGGGCCCTTCCCGGCAGCATCCGGACACGGGACCCTGACGTTCCCGAGCAGGGTGGGCGGCATGTTGAGGTAGAGGGTCTCGTAGCTGCCGCGGGGGACGCAGAAGGTCTCGTGGAAGAAGCCGAAATGGCCGTGCATGCGGCCGAGGCGGGCGGCGAAGTCCCAGGCGGTGCGGTGGGCGGCGTCGTGCGCGAACCGGTGCAGTCCCTCGAGGTTGCGGAAGTACACTATCTGCAGCAGGGTGTTCTTAGCATCCCCGACGGCGCCGTGCCAGTGCGTCAAGCCGAGCACGCCGTAGCGCTCCGGGTCGCGCTCCAGCGCGTCGAGGACCCCCTTGAACTGTTCCCCAAGCTCCTTGCCGCCCGGCCCCAGCGGCCCCAGCGGGTGGTTGAAGCTGACGCCCACGTGGAACACGACGATGGAGTCGGCGGCCGGGTCGGAGCCGTGTGCGCCCGTCTCGCGGTCTGGAAGCTGCGCGCTGCTTCGCCCGCGGACCACAGCTTTCTGGTATTTCCCGTGCCTCGCTCCCGCGACCTGGACTGCCGTGGTTATAAAAGAGTGCAGGACGAGCAGCGTAGCGGGCAGGATAGCTACGCGGGGGGGCAGCAGCTTTAGGAGGATAATCTGGCCCACGGCTCCGATGACGACGAGGGTGCGAAGTTTGAGCCCGTTCTTCACCGATACCCTCTGTGTTTTTTTTAGCACTGGCGTCCATCCACGGGGCAGATACCACGTACCATGGCGTTGACTGTGTCGAATGCCTGGGCCTGGCCTTCCTTTGGCTCCAGGAGCGGGCGAAATTCCTGACTCGCCATGATAGATAATTCCTGAAGAGTTAGGTCAGGACTCGGGTCGTAGAGATGATTAGAAACTATGTAGTACAACTACGGGGAAAAAAGGTAAAGAAAAGACTGTGGAGTGAAACAATCAGGGGTGAGTGGCAGTGATCGACTGGAATTCGTGATCCATTGTGCTCCTGCCTTTCTTTATATACACCTGGCAAGTTAAACTAAGCCTAGCCACCTAGTTATGGAAGGCTTAGTTGCAGCTTCTCACATATCATGTGCCATCGTCAACGTCACCCATATCTATCTAGCGATCTGATGTTGAATTTGATGGATTGTCCCGCTTCCGCGAATGCGAGCGCGGGAAGCTCCTCTCTGCCCAGTTGAGTGGGGCTCCGACTAACAGGCCGTCATCCTGTTAGCGAGTGCGAGCCTAACCCATCCATCCACAGCCACCTCAATACTCCACTTAGAATAAGCGAGTCCGAAGCTCACATCGTCGCGTCCGTACAATGTCTTGGCTGACATGTCCGGGACGGGTTCATATGATGCCAATAAAATCTCCTACAATTGCCATTGTCTCGAACTCAACTCACGATGAATTCTCGGCATGAAATAAATTTTGATGGACCAAGTAAATGGGATATTAGTTCAGGCATCGCCTTTGTCCCCTTCCAAGGATCGCCTGCCACTTGCCCCATATGAATGAATCGCATTCACAATCACCACTGGAGGTATGAATCTGAGACTTGCAGTCTCATGCCGGCTATAATTGGGACGCCCCTCAAGACGACTCGAGTCCTACCCGCATGAAGGCCAGCTAACTGCACTGCTAACAATTTTTTGGACAGTGGGTCAAACGGCACCGTCGACACCGAGTCGTCCAATATCTGCTTGAAGGCGATAAGACAGCAGCCGCAACAATTTTCTGAAGGTGGGTGGCACTGTCTCCTTTTCGCCCACACTGACCCAATCAGCTTTCGCAGGAACAGCTTTAGTGGGCCTTCTAGGGGGCTACAATGGGCCTAGCTTCTGTTCTCGGCCTAGCACCTTCAGAAAATTGTTGCGGCTGCTGTCTTGTCGCCTTCAAGCAGATAGGAGTTGGTTCGTGACCTTCAGTTCCCTTTTAGGGAAGGCGCCGCTTGAAGTAGTTATCACTGCAGTTTGTGGGCATTCAAGCGGATAGGAGAACGTTCATTCCGGTCCTGCTGCCGGCCACTCTCAATACCCCTTTGCAAAGACACTATCTAGTGCATAAAACTTCTACTTCAGCCTCATGGGGATGGGTTGGCCACTCCGTTACGCCCAGAAGGATCTCCATCGTGATGATGCTCTCTGCGGAAAGGGTGTCATACAGCTGAGTCGGCCCGGCGAGTTGCGTATCACCTGGTGGTTAAGGTGCTGCACTCAACAAGGAATAGGTACTTTGATCATCCATACTTAAGAAGAAGGCTCTGTAACTTTTCCGCAGACCTGGCTGGGTGCATTTAGACGAAATGATTAAACCTTTCCTCTCAAACCAAGAATCAAACCGAGAATCAGAGGCCCACTTTTCTTCTGGCTCCCTTGGTAAGGAGCCAGAAAAGAAGTGGGCCGTTCCAAAGTATAACACCAACATATTGTCTATCCTAACCTGGGACAGCCGTTAACCTGCATCAACAACCTCAGATCCATCGGGACCGGACACCTATTAATTGATTGAGGCAGTTGGGTGAGTATTGAAGCGCCTCAAAAGATTCGAGCTCACCAAATACGTGGCCGCGGTTGTCATATGAAGAAAGGGTTGTCGTTTAGAATGAGGCCAGAGCTGTCTAGAGTGCCCTTGCGGAGAAGACGTGTGGTGGGGACACTTCAGCGTAGGAACTGAGCTGAGGTTATTATCGGACGTAGCTGTTGCCGCCATGGCGGGTTTCTGCTTTGTAGCCACGATACAGAGCTCAGATAGCTCGCAGGCGGTGCGACTGTACTTGTACAATTGCTGAAAGCTAGCTAGAGGAAGCCCCGGCCGGTCGAGAGATCTCCACCACCGTTGGAAAAGGCAGAAGCCCTATTAAAGCGCTACTACATCAGAGATCTAGTCGCGAGGGGGTTGATGTTTAATCTGAAGCGGTGCGGCTGGCTGGCTGGCTGGCCATTTAGCTCTATCTTAGCAGGTGGCAGTACGGGCTTATGTGGATTCTGGGAGTTGGGCGGTGCGGCGGACTGGATCAATCCCTGATCGTAGTGTACACATCAATTTCATCTTCGAAGGGTGAGTGCGTTCGCTTATACCACAACCTCAGTTTTATAACGCCGCTATGGGCTGGCATACATACATATGCAGAACCAAGCTCATGGTGCTGCCCCCCTGGTTGCATCTGGCGGGGCTCCGGTGTCATGGTCCTAAGTATTCCGGCTGTTGGTGGTGGGGCACTTAATTGAGGCCCCAGCAGCGTACATAATCACGGACCAATGAGATCTACACAAGTTACACTCGACCAATCAAACACTACAAGGCCGCACTAGCACACGAGGAGGACCTTGCACGCGCTAAACACCTTGGGACTTCACGTAGACTCAACCACCACGAGGTTTCTCATATCGCATTCCCCGGTCTCAACTCATCGACATATAACAACTCTGCTCCTGCGGCGAATGTGGCGATGTTTCTCCTCAGCTTAACCAAGATAGCAGTGCATATGCAGGACGACTGGCCCGCTCATTTCACGATTATTTACCGTATCACTTTCTTCGCTGGGTTGCAAGGGCCCGGCGCAGCTTAGTTGCATCTACAGAATTATCCGGATAGCAATCCCGTGAGCTGCTGTGTCTCACATTTGGGAACTACGACATGGTTTGAACAAGAGGGCAGAGCACTAGTAAGTCTCTTGGCAGAGATATGACTGTTGAAGACTTTATAACAGCCAACGCACGCTATGAGAGGTATGACCGCGGGTATTATGTATGTTCCATCGGAGGGAGTTGTGTGTTTCGGCGACAACAAAATGGAATTCGAAGGATTAAGGGAATGGACATCTTTTCAGATCTTCAAGCTGCTGCTCGATATGAGATCGTGCTTGCCGGTATCCATACATTTCGCTAGGAGGAGGTAGGGCTAGAGGGTGTTCGCCGTAACCAAATCGCCAGACTAGTTAGAGGGCATCAATCAGGTCAAGTCGACTGTCAGGGTATGATACGATGTTATGAAGCACACGGTCACCTATGCATTGGAGACGAATGATAACAATCGAGAACATCCTTCAGGTAGCGTGGCATCTAGGAATACCTGGGTGACTGGCGGGGGTGCAGTTTGCTTGAATACGTACCAAGTGACTCGAAAAGACTGTAAAGGTCATGATATCAATGCACCGGTGTGACTGCTTTGGAATCGACAGTCGTGCTTTGACAAGCTACGTAGAGAATCGATGCCCGGGAGACTATGAGTGTAGTCCTAGGACTAGGTAAGAAAGAGACCAAGTCGTGTGCCGTATATCTCACCCCGGGGGCGTGTAGGTAAATCAGGGCTTCTGATTGGCTGCCTAGAGCAAGTATGTCCTGCAAAGTCCATACAATAAGAGCACCCTCCCTCTTCTCCCCTCCTTCTCAGTTTCTCCCCTCCTTCATATCCAAAATCTCTTATACCAGGCAAGCCATCAAAAATAAGTCTCAAGACTTCTCAGATCCATCCAAATTCATCACCTTAAAGCACTCCAAACGCCTTAAAGCCTCTTTGAGACGATTATGGCCCGGGACCGTGGTAAGTCGGACCTCTCACAACCTTCGCATATCTTATATCTGACCAGCTCTACAGGAGACCCTAGGACCCCCAGGGTGTCGTACTCGGGGACGCATATTGAAGACTGCTGCTTCATAGATCACGCAGCCTCTGGCCCATGTCATCCCTACATGGCCAAGACATCCTGTAGGACTTTACCATATCATCACAATGATATGTAAGTCCTTTAAGCCTAACAGAGAGCAGATGAGTGTTCTCTCGAAGAGACTTACTTTGCGCCTGGCGTACCCGCATACGTATACCAACCGGCGATCAGTTTACCAGAAATGGACCGCCTGGATCCATACACATGGACACGCCGTGACCCGTCTACTGACAGAAGGCACGCATATGAGCAAACTGGTGCATGCTCACTTATGCCAACCCAGACTAGTAGTCCTAGGAGAAAGGTGGATCGCCGTGTGCTTAGCCGCGATGCCCCTACTAGGAATGCTAGTCATCGCTCATCGGATTTCATTCTGTTCCCTGACGAACGGCGCGGCACTGGAAGCCATGATGATGTCCTAGACGAGTCTTGGAGCAACAAGGCCGCTCCCGGGTCTCCCATCAATCCAATTCGGAGGTACCAACCTAGGACTCTAGGCATCCAACATAACTCGTTGAGACGCTCCAATCAAGCTATTATGGCGCTGGCGCCTGCCGCGGTAGACGACCTCGAAGCGCGAGGGCAGTGGAACACTACGTATTCCACGAAAAGCAATCCTCACCTGCCCCTACAGCCGAGTACACCGCGGATTCCGAGACTACCAACCCCGGAATTTGATGACGCGGTTCCGCGCAATGGGAGCGTAATCAATCACCGCTTCTGCGCATGCTGCCCATCCGAGGACGGAGATGCCGCCTTGTCACATTGGAGGCAAGGCAGAGCCAAAATGGATAAACAGAGTATGTCCAATCATTCTTGGAACTCTTTCCCTTTGGTTTCAATCGAATGGCCTTCTGGTTGCTGACAAATTTTCAGCAAGCGATGCGAGAGCTTACATTGCGGCGACGTCAAGGGACAAGCGTTATGATGGTCGAGTCAAAGTCTCAAGAAGAGATCATTGATGCAAGGCGCAGTGGTACTTGAGACTGGTAAGGTCTAAGGCGTCGGCCGGATCCCAAAGCGACAATATGGTAATAAACACAATGCAAGACGCTTAGCCCTTGCGGTGTATTAGGGCGTTAAAATGACTTTACAGTTGGTCAATCGATGCGGGGGATCTCAGCGAACACTAAGAGCACATATAGGCAGAAATTAAGAGTAATCGTCCAAGCGCAACTCGTCCGGATAGTGCTTCAGTTGTGAGGGTACTGTAGGATAAAATGGTAACTAGAGGTGAGGTTAAGTTGCAGCCTGGGTGCGAAGTGCCTAGCCATTGACGACTTCTTGGCAATGTCGTTCATCCTTGGTGGGGGGGATCAAGGTAGGACTTCGTTAGCCACACTCAAAGTGGGGTTGTGGCTGGTGCCCCGATCACAAGGCAACAACTTATTTCTCAACTAAGCTGGTCTGACCACAAATAAATCGCGCATTTCTGGCGCCGTAAATAGTAGTTATGAAAGCGGTTATTGCCCCCAGTGTTCTGTCACCATTCGTGAGGGAAGGTTCGTCACACGGGCGTCCATCACGACGTCGATTCAGTAATCAAGTCTGATACCTCGTCGTCTCTAGCAGCAGCTAGCAGACGGGTAGGCAAGCGTGGCAATTGGCTCACCCCTAGCCCCCAGGGCCTGGTCCCTGTGATGAGACCCAACGGAAGGAAATTATCCGCCCCTAGTATAAAAATGTATATATCTACGCGCAGTCGTTAGGCTTGATCTAGAGATTGCATCATCGATGGTCCATTGGCTTGTTGCGTACTACGGATTTCTGGGGGACTAATACCGCCGCGGCCTAGGGCATTCGTCTTCTGGGTAGGGGGTAACTTGAACGGCTCCCTATCCGATCCATCAGTAAATTTTACTGTAGGGTTTTGATCTTGTTTTTATACAAGGAGCTTAAATACATGTATATACACCGGTTCCCATCAACGAACAATGCCACCAACACCCTCTTGACAAGCAATGCACCAATGGCCTATGGCAGGCGACAAGCCAGTCCTGGGACTCGGGGACGGGGGCGGCATCCATCATGTTAGATGCCTCGCGGAACTCAGTGCTGACGTGCCCCCCTTGGGGCGTCTCCTCGACGACGGCGAAGGCGGCATCCTCGACGTAGAGCTCGGTGCCGAGGACGGTGAGCCCGCCTTCCCAGCCGTGAGGTAGACGAAGCCGCCGCGGCCGCCGCTCGAGCTCGGCAGGCCGAGCGTCCTGATAAAGGCGTGCCGGAAGTTGACTAAGTTGCGCCCGATAGTCTCGTTGGAGCTCGTGTACAGCACCTTGAACCCGTCGAAGTCGAACTTCGTCTCGTTCCACGACGCCAGCAAGTCCCGCGAGAACGCCGCGTCGTAGGCCACGTCCCAGGCCCCGTTCAGCGGGAACGGAAAGAAGCCTGTCGCCACCCCGCCGTGTTACTTACAGTCACGATACGTGTGAGCGCGTGGGTGCTTGATGGATTGGGGGTGGATAGAAGGGTATGGCGACGATGGGATTGCAGTTCGCCGCTAGGTGGGCAGCTAGGTGGGCACGGACTGTTCACTTGAAATTCGATCCAGTTGCTGATGATCCTGGGACCTGTTGGCTGCGGTCCTCGTGCATGGATCATCGTCGACCTCGGTTGTGACGTGAGGCCCGAGGCCGCTTGCGCTAGCGGCGCAGACGAAGCCAAAGATGGCCGCTTTGGGCGATGGCTGTTAGCAGGGTTTACTCTCTTTGTGTATGGATTGCTTCGAGTTAAGCTCGCCGGCGCATAGGGTAGGGCGCATGGTTACCACACGGTTTACTTCTTCTGCTGCGGAACTACTGCCAAGATTGGGATTACTGGATCGTAATGGCTTTTAGGAATAAGAAAGCGCGAGTCGAAGTTATACCCTTCGAAAGGGCAGACCCATTATCAGATTCTGCCATCTTGATATGGAATAACTCTCTAGACCTAGCGGACCTTGCCGTCGCTCTGTTATGAGTATGTCCATGATGGTTATTTAGAGGTTAGGTAATCCAAGTCATGGTTACTGTGCAACCCCCGGGGGATCCATATTTTGCTTCAGATTCCGGAGCTATTGGCCGCGGCGCCTGCTATTTACCTACTGTAGCCCTAGAGGGCAAATCGCTATGCAAGAGTTACCTAGGGTTAGCAGGGCTCTTAGTCCTGTCCAGTTGTTGATAGCTACGCCTCAGCTGCCCAGACTCTGCATAATTCAATTCGGTTGTGGAGATGCTTGCTCGCCTTATCTTACGGGGTCTGAGAACGTCGTCAAAAGGGTTATATTACTGTAGTATCTTTTCGAAGAACAGTAATTCCATCATCAACATTCCACCAAAATAACGACACCGAGGTGACGAAGACGGTCCCCATGGAAAAATATGCCGCGGCTCCATAGTTGGAAAACGACGCGGTAGTATGTACATTACCGAGAAAGTCCACAGCTGGTTAAGTGGGGAGAGAGCCATGTCACCCAGGATATCGCATGGAATTTGGAAGGTGCGTTATTAACGGGGTTCCAAATAGGACGACGGGAAGGATCGGTGAGAGCACTTCAAACGATAGCAGAGAGCTACCTAACTATTCGATCATTACAAGGCTCCTCTGCACGAGGGACAACGTAAAACATCCATTGGAACCCAGAGAAGTCACCCAGCCGTGGGGGCTGCGCTAGCGTAATTGTTGTTGTTGTAGTATTTAACGCCCAGGGAGCCGCCGAGTGGCGGCTCTCCCGCAGCCTCCCTAAGACATATATGGGCGTTCTATGGCTAGGGAGGTATAGATACACCAACTAACTCCTTATTTTACAAACGTAAAACCTATTTAAGGGATCATGTGCGAAAACGCGGCGCGATTTCCGGTAGTTCAACCGGAAAAGGAATTGTCAAGATAAAAATGTCGTGGGCGTGGTGCCGAGTCCGAGATTTATACGGCTGGGGCCGTGGGCGACTGTTTGCCCCGGTTCAGGCGTGGTTGCGCATATAACATAGTAAACTTCGGAGGTCCGACCTCATCACCTCCGGTTTGCAATCCGTACTGCATGGGAAGAAAAGTTATAAAACTTCAAAGGAAGCGTCCATCTGACCGGAATCGAAACGGGCGACATCTCGGCGGCAACAGACTCTATCACAGCCGAACACGATATACCAACTGCATCGCCAAGGGAGAGCAGGCGGGTATGTTACGAGTGAAGGTGGACTTTCGCTGGAGTGGTTGTTAAGCTGCGCTGGCTTAGTTTCTGTGTACGGATAAGCATGAGATGAGAAACGCAACCAAGGCTCTGGAGACTTACCGAGGGCAATTTAGTTTCTCCGCCTAAATCCACGCGCCATGCAACTAATTCATCCAATTGCTCCATATCAAATCAACCAACCATGGACGCTGTGGGCCATGTAACAGCTAAGCCCCTTATGTAGTCAACCATCTAGCCTCCTCTTGTTAGAGATCGGTTATCTGCGCAGTCGGAAGATGGATTGGAGGACCTCCTCCATATTATATAATTGGCTGAGAGACAGCTCGGAGATTGCCTGCGTCTGCGTCTCGCCTTGACCTTCTGCATTGTCGGGCTTATCCGTATCACGCAGCGACTGGACCTTTCTGAATTCAAGAAAAAGGTCGTCGGTGATTTCTTTGAGTTGAAGGTTAAGAGACCGAATAAGGTCGGGGTTCAGTTCGCAGAATTCAGCGTAAGTGAGGCCCCCGTTTAAGCTGTGGTCAATCCAATCAGAGGGGTGGTTCGATAACATGAGATCCAAGGAAGCCTTGATGGATCTATATGAACTCGCAATCGATACCACCAGACACGAGTTTTCTGTGACCCCGCCTTGTTGGACGGCGTCAAGGTCAGAAATGCAAGCGGATATCTGGTCTTTGAGCTCATATAACTCTCTCCGCAGATACCAGAGATGATAACCGGGCCTCGTTTGACACGGGCGTGCAGAGTTATCAGTGGCTTGGGTGGGAGGTGGTTCGTTCTCTTTAGTGGATGGAAAAGCCATACCGGCAGTATGGAAATCATTGTAGTCCCTAGCATTGCAGGTCAGCCGCCGAGAAGTAAAGTCGCGGGACATGAACGAGCGTACGTTTCCAAGATAGGCATGAGTTCCTCTATCTGAGTTGAGAATGTCGCTAATATCTCCACGTAGTTGCTAGCATCCAGGGGCTTATCATGCTCGGACATATCCGGAACACGCGACCTTAGTCCGCCAGCTACTTGCGCCGACAATGCTTGCCGATTATTATCTTTTTGAAGCTTATCTTCTAAACTGAGCAACTCAACCCTGAGTTTCAACATCCAACTTTTAAGGCCGGGGTCAAGGGGTACGTTGCCTGTCGGGTGCTGAGGATCCCAGTGCTTCGAGTAACCTTCTAGAATGGGACTGAGTTGTTTGAGGTATCTCAGCAACTTCTGACATCTACACTTGACGTTCGGGGCTCCCTTAGGGAGAATGAAGTTGTCTTTGAAGTCTAGAAGGCCGGTTATCTTCGTAATAAGCTTGATCAATGAGGTGTCGATCTTGAGGAGAAATGTAGGGTCGACATTATCCCAATCCAAAACCTTGTATAACGGTTGGGTGGAAGTCTCTTCAGGTTCGGTAACGTCTTTCGTGTCCATTCCTTGTCGCTCAACCTCGTCATCCTGAACGTTCTCATCGGGAGCCTTGTCACCATCTCTATTGGTATCGGGTGCGACGGCTCCGGGAGGCTGTGCCCGAATAGGGAGACTGTTGATACCCCTACCGGGTAGGCTACATTGACCTACTATGGGATTTGTAGGAGCAGAGGCGGAAATGAGGCACTCGTTGCTACTGCTCTGGCGGTTGTCGTTGAGGTCATCCGAGGTTGAGACGGAAATGACGGAAAATGCATCGTCAACCAACTCTTCCCAACCCTCCGAAATGCTAGCAGGGGGAGCCATGACGTATCGGATAGGTGTATTGAGAGGAGGGTGCGGAAAAGGCTGACGACTTGGGAATACGGTCGTTGGGATCTGCGGAAAAGGTATTATGATGGTTCCAGTGGCAACGCTGCCTAATTGGATTTCCGGGTGAGCCCTAATGGTAGTGCGATTGGGTGATGTCTCAAACGCAATGCTGGCGAATTCAAATATATGCAAAGTTTCGTATAGTATTGCTGAACCTTGAAGGGTTAAGTTGGGGATGAAGCCGAAGTTAGGTCTGACGGTACGCGCTCCTAGTGATCATAATGCGGATTCAAGGCATCGACAGCTTGAGGCTGAACTATGTACATCACCGGGATTATATGGAGGGGTTTATGGTACGTACTGTATCTGATGGTGGGGTTAAAGAGCTATCGCTACCAACATACCTACCCGTGTCGACCTTCATTGTAGTAGATGCTGTAAGAATTTCCGTCGTCCTTGGTTTTCGAGGGATGGCATTCGAAGATACCAAGTTCGAACAAATGTCATCAGGAAGTAGAAGAATTACATATATGTACCTAGGTAGAGACGAGCATATCTCCCAGCACGTGATAGAGTAGGTACGTATAGATGAATAAAATATACGACCAGATCACATATCCATGTTTTCGAGAGCAGACATTTAGTACTGCGACGTTCGTTGATACTTATTTCATAGATAGGGCTGAATGGAGCACCAGTGTTGGGCAGGTACTAGCTATATCATCATTGATGGCTCCACCATCCTGGCTGTCCACAACTTTTAAGTTTAGATAGTACTAGGTAGCAGAATTCGTCCACCCGGGCATGCCTACTTACCAGTGAGGTGCCAAATTAATCCGGCCCAAGTTGAAAATCACACCAAAAACAGCGATTTTGCTACTTTTCCAAACAGCCATAACTTTGCAAGGAAAACCCGTAAAAATAAGTGAATTAAATTTTTTTATAGGTAATTACAAACGGCCTAGGGTTTTCTTAAACGGAATTGTGAAATCTCTTAAACTGCAAAAGTTACATTAAGGTATTTGTATAAGATCGTTAAAAATCCTTGGGTCCCATACAAAATGGACCAGATTTGTATGGGGAACAAAGAATTTCAACTTAAATTTGTGTTTAACGTCGTGTAACTTTTGCAGTTTAAAACATTTTACAATTCCATCTAAGCAGACCTTAGGCCGTTAGTAATTATCTATAAAACACTTTAATTTGCTTATTTTTAAGATTTTTCTTCGCAAAGTTATGGCTGATTGAAAAAGTAGCAAAATCGTCGTTTTTGGTGTGATTTTCAACTTGGGCCGGATTAATTTGTCCCCTTACTGTAGCTTAAGTGGGTAAGACTTCTACGGCCACTACGTTGTGATATCCTCGCTGTCAAGTTATTTACATAGTAAGCTTTCAGAAAGACTTTTGTCAGATATAGGGGATGTCAGTTGCGTTGTTGTATTCAGCTAATTGCGCAGTTTCTCAGCACGCGTACAGCTTTTGTGTAGCCTAGCAACGGAACAATTATCTTCCGATCAGAGCGTATCCTTCTGTAGCTAGGGTGCTTTAGCACCCTAGCTAGCTGACAACTTTCCCTGAAATCTGCCGATCTAAACATAGATTTCCTGGTTATCCGACGCTTCCACTTCAACGAGTGCGATCGATAGTACCCACAGATCGGCACTCGAGCGCGTGCGGGGTTATTCAAATCCACCGTCGATAGTCACACATCCTGGCCCCCCTCCCACTGTACGTAGCAACTTGGAATTCATCAAGAGTGGTAAAGGTTACGCCCTCCGTTGATATCATAGCCATGTATTATTTATTCCTCAATAGTCTTTCCACCAAGTTTATGTTCTGTCTCGGCATTAATAGCACCGAATCATAATCGAGCTTTCCGTACAATTCTCCATTTGATTGGTAGAACGAGACGGGAATATCCGTGAGCTAGAAGCCACTCCCGTCATTCCCAGTACCAATTTACACACTCATCTCTACCATTATGTACTACCTAGTCTTGAGGCTACCTATAGGAGACGATCCAACATCATGTGACCTTCACTTCTAGCGGCTCTTAGCGAGATGAGGCCAAGACAGCACCAACGACTAGAGCGAGAGTAGAGCATCTGATATGCTCCGTGCAATATGTATGATGTATGTACCGGTTATTGTATGCTGCGGTGCGGTTTCCCGACGTTATTTCGCTATCGAAGCCGGTGGATAAGACCAGGCCAACTTACCATTAGTACCATATATAGGTACCATGTAATACCTATTACAGATTATCATTTATGACCGGATATGCAATGATGAGCTCGAATACCAGAAAGATAGGAAGCGATAAAATATCTGGTATGGAACGGTCGAGTACAATTTAATATATGAAACTGTGCCTACGAAACCGTATTATAATTACTAGGTATCATCAAGGTGGGAGATTAGCTTTTGTTTCTTTTTGCTTTAGTTAGCGTTATTTATACCATTAACTAGACTAAGCTCTTCTTAGTAAGTTATTAAGTGTACCTTAGTTAGTTACTTTAATTCAGCTATAAAGTAAAATAATTTATTAAATTTCTATCTCTGGAAAAGTAATTAAAATAGTCTACAAATAGATCATCGAACTTTTATAGTACTCTACCTAAATAACTATCACTCATTAAAAAAGGCGAATAAAAAAATGAAACATATTGCTATAAAAATCTAAAGTTCTAAGATTATGTTCCGTAGTTTTGTTCTGTTCAGAATAAGTGGTTACGGCGTAGTTATCCATGGACCTAAAGATAAAGCATAGTTAGAGTATGACAATCTTTTGTCAACAACCGGGTGGTTGACGCAACAACTGATAGTGTCTGTGGCGTTTTATTGGTTGTGGGGCAATCAATATATTTATTCAAAACACAGCAGGGAGGTCTTAATAAGGGTCTCGGCGGGCCGCCAAGGGGCCGGTGGCTGCACTCCGCATAGAGGCTTGTGGAGGACCGGGAGTTCACGCGCCCACTAAGCAGTTAGCGTCCCCCACAGTCCACTGGCACGAACCACTCCCGAAGTCCATTGTCCGAGATCCGACAGCGTCAAAAGGACGATCCTTTGCGTGCGAGGTTATCCTAAACAACCTGTTAATCCCTAATCCGCCGTCTTAGCCCACTATCGTCAGCAACTTCCTCAGGGTTGCTGTAGTTTCCTTGCCTTCCAACACCCACACCGCTACATGGCAACAGCGCGGGGTCCTGCAGAAATCAGGGAATAGGGTGTGATATCGACTCTTACCCTAAATCACGACATCAACGCGACCCAATCTCCAACCGCCTACCTCTCAAAGCTTCACTAAACATGCGCGTGGACATGTACCAAGAAAAGCTCGGGAGAGCTTTGTTGCTCACAGGCTCGTACATGTCTCAGAGAGTCCTCCCTGGGTTAGTATTTAAGCCGCGTCTCCGCCCTCGACCTCTCCTATGAGACCTTTCACTCGAGGTATGTCGACTCCTGAGTTTCTCGAAATCGGAGTAAAGGCTTGATCAAACGCCATCATGGTTACCAATCCTTCACATATAGGTCTCGCCCTCTTTGGGTTGGCGTCACAGGGACTGACGGCATATGTTCCTAGACCATATAATGTTTCTGTTTCAATAAAAGTCCCTACAGACATACCAGCAGATGCCTCTTCCGAGGTAGACCCCGACTTCCCGGGCTTTGCATTCGAAGAAGCCTCGTTCGTGCGATATGCAGAAGACGACGATGGTGAACCCAACGCTTTCTCTATAAACCTCATCAAGGAGGTCACGTCGAGGACAGGCGGAAAACCCATCATACGGCTTGGTGGCACTTCTCCAGATTATGGACGATATTACCCGGGTCAAGAGGAACCCGCTGTAAGCATATCCCCTAACGCCTCTTCCCCTTTTCCTTCTGTTACGCGAGTGCAAGTCTCCAATTTGGAGTCGCCTCGTAGTCCCAGCTCCCGTGAATATCGCCGCTGCCTTCTTGTTCGCTAGATGCATCTAACTTCGGATAGCTTCCTGTAGCCGAACAAGACAATTACCAAAACATTGGCTTTACGACGATTGGTCCGAGCTACTGGGATTTAGCCCACAACTTCGCAGACGCCACTTACATGATTCAAGTACCGTTGGCGACGACCAACGTTAGCGAAGCTGTTGCATGGACTCAAGCTGCTGTCGACCGTATCGGGCTTGCTAAGATCCATTCCATTCAGCCCGGGAACGAGCCCGACTGGTATCGTGATGATTTCAGGGGCGTGGATGGAGTCTTTCTTGGCCCTCCAGATTATCAAGGGACACTGTCAAATGAAACTTACGTGGGTAACTATACCAAGTATGTCGATGAAATAATCAAGAATGTGGACGTCCCCGAAAAGAGTTTCTTCACGGCTTTTGACGTCGCAGCACATGTAGAGAACCATGCAGCCTCAGCTTGGATTCTTGACCTGGACACCTGCTTCGGTCTGGGAATTGACAAGAGGGGCGCCCTCAAGGAAGTCTCACACCACTACTACCAGAACAACGCCGGAACTGCAGATGACCTTGGGGCGGGCCTGATGACCCTGAGCGTGACCCATTCCAACATGAATGCGATGCGCATCCGGATCAACTGGCTCAGGGAGAACCGGCCCGACCTCCCCTTCATTATCAACGAGGTTGGGAACTCGCTGATGGTCACCAACTCCTACGGGTACCAGAACCGGCTCGGGAGCGCCCTCTGGCAGGTCGACTTCTACCTGTACAGCATGGCCATCGGCGTCGCGCGCATCAACTACCAGCAGATCATGCACGCGGGCTATAGCCTCTGGCTGCCCGTCGCGAGCGCCGGCCACCCGGCGCAGGTGTTCCCCAACTTCTACTCGCAGCCGTTCGTGGCCGACTTCATCGGTTCCTCGGGCGAGACCCGTGTCGCCAAGCTCGACATCACCGACGGCGGCGCCTCGCAGCCCAACCTCGCCGCTTACGCGGCCTTCGAGGCCGGCGCGCCCCGGAGGATCGCCATCGCCAACCTAGCCTACTGGAACCGGACGTCCTCCGGCACCGAGCGGCCCGTAGTCCGCGTCCAGCTCGCGGTCCCCGAGGGCCTCGACGCCGTCACCGTCTACCGCCTCGCCAGCCCCGACGGCGCCGGCGCCGACGCCACCACCATCACCTACGGCGGCAGCCAGTGGACGTACGAGAGCCTGGGCCGGGAGGTCAAGGGCGTGAGGGATGATACGGAAGACGTCAGGGTCAGGGACGGTGTCGCGATCGTCGCGGTGCCCGCTAGCGAGGCGGTGTTGGTTTACCTGTAATAAGTCGATTGGTCTAGCTTAGGGTAACAAGCGTGTCTTCAACTACATGAGCATAAATAAACACAATGCCATGGAACTAATTGTGGCACTCCAAGAGCATTGGCGAAAATAAACATGCTATCAAGGGGAATTCGAGGGGCTTACTCCGCAAATCTATGGGTGTGCTTGAAGTCGGCGACCCCACCCCCTAGCGGCGCATATTGTTAACCATAAGAGACAGACCACACACTCTGATTGCCCAGAGGCCCTCAGAGCTTCCCTCTCGACATAAGCTACCTTCAGCTATTGGTACTGCTTCGCAAGGACGATCCCGAAGATGGTTATGGTCGCGACTACCCGAAGTACTGACGAAACGTCCCTATATGCTTCCTCGAGGAAGGCACGGGATGCCGGGGACCAGGAGTATGGGCGGAGCCGACGATCTCATTGAAAGGGAGTGTCAAGCTCTCTTGGAGTATTCGAGAACCATTGAGGAAATTTATTATCAATGCTGGGGTTAATCCGATCAGACACTCGGTTCTCACTGATATGACTACTACGTAGCAAACCCCTCGGTCCGTTTACTCATTCGAGTATTAACCGTTATCGAGAAATCAGAGTTTCATGACTAATAAGTCCTTGTGATTTTGTTTAGTGAGTTATCATACAGGCTGGCGGGCTCGCGGCCGAATCGATGCTTCGGATTATGTAAAGTCGCTCTGTCACTGGATATTACGTTTTGTAGTATACTCGTCGAGTGCCGGTGTTGCATGAGAGCGAAAGCCAAACAATATGTCAATCCATCTCCCTCCCGGAATCCTCCCCAGTTCGTGGGGTTCTATTCTCATCCGCTCACCGGTGAGCCGCTTGCTTGAATCATCTCATAAGGCTTCATACTTCCAGGTAGACTTCATACTATACAAATTACTCATGACCCTGCCATCAACTTGATCCCGTCTTCCAAGGCAAATCCGAGCAGCCGGGCCACGAATGAAATGCAACAGAGCACATAAGGATTATACGCATGATGTTGCAATCCATTCCTTGGGCGAGGTTAGTTCCTCCCTTCATATGTATAATTTTACACTATTGGGTTGTGGAGCTCCACATATAGTATTAGACGCCTCCGGGCCAAGGCCACGTACCGAACCGATCAGAGACCCTGGAATTTTGGCAGGCTTTGTTCGTTTTGGTCAGGTTCAGGGTCCGAGGCTTAAACTACGTCATCCCGTATGACGTATGCAATGTCCCATTTACTTTTTCGGGGTGACCTGTCATTCCGTAATTTGGTGTAGGTTTCAACTGGGGGAGTGAAAGACGATGAAGAGCGTAATGTATCAAAATCGAACCCGAAATGTCCAACATATCCTGTTGAACAAAGTTGTTACTGTTAGTGGAGCCAATCTTGGCCCCGTCCATGCAGGTTTCCAAGGTGCAGGCTTTCATAGATCAGATATATTCTGGCCGAAAATAAGCTTGGCTCGGGAACACAGATACTGTATGCGGCCCCTGAAAGATCGTTACGTGGGGTAAGTGGACAGAATCACAGAACCCCTCTCACTAGCTTCTTGGTCTCCCAGCCGCCAGCCCAGTTTATAAAAGACGGAGTATTGGAAGGTTCTAGGCCCTGGCAAGGACTCATGGCTGGAGGAGCTTCTTCTCCTGAGCGTCAACCAAAAAAAAAAGACCACAACATGATGACGGGGTTTGACGATCTTCTATAATAGCATTACAAGGCCGGGAACAGAGCAGCCCCAGTCAATCGTCTGGACATATGCAAGGTAAAAAGCAGGCAGATGTCGTAACAGGATGAAGAGTGCCAGCCCTCTGCAGCCAAATGATGCACTTGTAATTAAGATCGACAAAAGCCTCCCCCTGTTATAGGACCAACAGTATTTGGCGAAGAAATGAGCATCATGGTGTAAGGGCAGCCAACTGGCATACGGGCAGATCATAGACCGACTGACGAGCTCCCTCGCGCTCGTTCGGTAGATAGAAAGATGGGGTGTGAGTCGCATCAATATTGCCCATGACATCTCAGATGACATCAGCAAGGACAGTTACGATTCCGTTCCCTTGGCGCAGTCTATCTATCCAGCCAATCACCAACTGGGTAGCGCCTGGCGAGCGTTGGAAGATTCTGTCCATGAAGCGCGAGTTTGTAAATGCGACGTTGGGGTACTGGAAGGTTATATAGAAAGAGGGCAGAGACAACAAACTCAGGATGAAGACAAACACAGCTGATGAGGAGTATCAAGCTTGCGTGAATCTCAACATTAAACCTCCCCGCATACATACTCCGTACACATGTACTCGAGTGTTAGTAGTTCGGAGCTGAACGCACCGTGACAACTTTTATTCGAGCTAAGGTTTTAGTGGGGTGTTTTTCGGAGGAGCCTCAGTTTGAGCTAAAATTGACATTCTTAAGAGCTTTCGACGAATAAGATGGCAGAGGGGGTGCTGGTTCAGAGTCGCTAGAGTGGTCGGGCTTTCACATAGCCGCCACCACCAGGGACGCCTACCAGTAAAGACATCTTGCCCCGTTAGTAGGCACATGCAAGGTGGGTTATGACGCCACCCGATACGTCATGACCGACCACCTCGGGGGGACGCCCAATCTCCCGCGATCTTCCTAGTTACTTGTGCACACGTAAGTACTGATAGTGTAAGCATCGCTTAACCTACATGTATGTGTGTATGTACTTCGGGGCAGGTCAGATGCGAGACTTTAATCATTCGGATTATTTACACATGACCGGCATGGGTAACACATCGAAAGGAACTGTAGTCGAGGGGCTGTCCGGAGCAATATCAGCCACAATCTCAGATTTCCATTCATATTCATCAGAAAACATGAGAGAAGAGCTAGATAGCAGGTAAGCGCTGTGCAGCAATACGCATGTGCCCCCTAAAGAGTGCATGTCGATGAGAGATTGGCGCCTTCTGTGAATTGCGGAACCTCAGCCTGTTTGATATGTGTTATACCGTACAACATCAGCTGTGTACCTGCTTGAGTATGACTCGACGAGGCGCCGGGCACGCACGCACGGTAGGTACATGCAACGGCAAGCTCCCGAGTCGCTAGACCATTTAGCAGCATAGCCGGTTCGTTGCTGGAGAGAATATCGTCATCCGTCCCGAGCACAACGGCTCAATAAGACAAGATAGGCAAGACGGATTACGGAGTTGCAATAGCCTACATTCTCCTGCCGCTTCCATCTGATCATCGTCATGTTAAGATTGGCTTTAGATCTAATCGCCCAATGCCTGTTCCCACTTATTTACAGTTGAGCTGTAGAGTGTCGCCCGCACCCGCACACTTATACATGCAGTGATCATTCTTTGATTGAGGGTCGTGATATACCTTGCCATGAGCCGCAACCGAGATCAGCAGTACATGCAAATTAACATAAGTAGGTATGCAGTAGCGCAAGTAGCATAGGAGATTAGACCAGTTGCTGGTAAATACGGCATGCTTCGTCCTCATTACCCCTTGGCTCTCATGAGCATCATGTACTGACTGAGGTCTCCCAAACTGTGCCCATACGTCATCCTATTCGTCGCGTTCTCTGGTCCAAATCCTGATTCGGAAAAAGATGTCAGCCTGATCTTCCCTATATTCAAGGTCACTGGACAAGCATGTCCTGCTGCTTTGTTTCTTTCAAGTTCTCATATTGCCTCACGACACTTAGTATTCTCCGTCCACTCATTGATTCATTCATTCATTCATCTCATTAAGCCATCCACTTACCGGCATTATTCACATATTGACTCACCTGGTTTCTAGCCTGTGAAGAGGATGGTGGGCTGTCCTTTGTAAAAGTGTACCTACCTGAAGGTATGTATATGCACAAGAGATGGCCAATCTGCCTAGCGTATACCTAACTAGGTCTCTGTCTCAGGTAAACTACATCATACCGGGGGGCTAACTCGGCTGCAAGGGCACTAAATCTGAGAAAACCGCTGCATAAGCGACGTAGAAGCATAGCGTCATGCGAGCACTAACTAACTAAAAGTCACAAGTGGCTAGAAAGAACCTTCGTCACCACACGGCTCTAGTCTGGTATATGCCTGAATCTACGTAACTGAAGTCGGCCCCATATTCCACCCTCTCCAACTTCCCTTAACCCGCCGGCCTGCCCTTGCTTCTGCTTCCCCCGCGGATCCTGCAACGATTTTCTCACCATCGGCCTTTTCTTCAAGCAAACCCTTTGTTTGATTCATAGAGAGCAGTTGCACTCCGCAACTAATTAAGTCGCGTCGCTCTGCAGATAAGATTCGCTCCATATTTTCTATCGTCCTTACCTGGATTGCACAAACCTTTCCTCATCTCTGCACAGCAAACGCGGAAAGCCGCACCTATCCGAAGCACTGCAGCGTTCTTTATCAAAGCGAGCGCTACCGCCTTAGCCTGGTTCTTCTCTGATAAGTGGGAGGGGAAAGCATCGACATCATACTGTCTCCGAAGGTGTTGGGGTACTACATACCTACTACCGAACATACAGATTACTGCAAAGAAGCGTCCTTCAAATTTAAGCCGGCGCCATTTACACACATACCCAGCAGCAGCCTCCCGAAACTCTTTTTCTCCCTAGTTCCGCTGAATTTTTGGCTTGTAAAAGGACCTGCACTTCGCAAACTCTGAACGGGACCTGCTATTATAGCGCATTGCTATAAACTCTTTTGGCTGTTTACAACTCCGCTGGTGGGAGGACCGCCAGAGGCACGCACTCTTCCCTGGATGACGTCTGTCCAGAAAATGTCGACAATACAGCAGTTAAAGAATTTCATCCGACACGGTAAGTGCCATTACCGTTTTCCCCATGGCAAACCTTTTTTTTTTCCCATTGATTGAAATATCTCTCTTCTCATTTCCTCTTACAACCCCATGCGTCAATCGATTTCTCACCCCCCAAGAAATTATCCATTTTACAGCCTGCTCACTTGTGATCAATCCATACATCCCCTTACCCACCAGCCACTGCCATCCTTCAACTCTAGACGCCCATGCCCGCTGACATCATATACTCCAAATAGGCAAGCACGCCAAGGTCGCCAATAACTACGACGACAACTCTTCAAGGAAGCATGATAATTCTCCTCCGCAGCCAACTGCGCAACATCAACAGAAAGTTATGGGTCATCCTTCGGAGCCCGCAGGCACCGTAGCTGGCAATAGGCAACAGCAATCCCTACCGGATGCCTACTCTGTCCAGCCTGGAAATGCCCAGAATCGTGTTGCACAAGCCGATGGCGTCGCTGCACATCATGCCGAGGCAAACCAGGGCTTAGGGTCCGCTCAGTCGAAGCCGAAGAAGGCTGACGAGCTTGCCAAGCTCGTGGCCGAGGAGAACGAGAGCAGGAGTAAATTTCCCAAGTATCCCGGCCTTGAAAGATGGGAACTCCTCGAGAAGATGGGGGACGGCGCATTCAGCAATGTCTACCGAGCGAGGGATCTTGCCGGCGGTGCAGGAGAGGTCGCCATCAAAGTCGTCCGCAAATACGAAATGAACAATATGCAGGTGAGTTCCGCTGGCGGTCGAGTTCCATGTCACCGACCATAATAGTTTTCCTTTTCTGGACTTGTTTTCAGCGCCCAGTACTTCGTCTCTTTACCAACTCTGGGGTCCTACCATAGGGCGATAAGCATTTACATCCGGACTTCAAGAAGGTCCCGAAGGCTGCAGAGGTGCGAGAAATTTCTTTTTCTTTTGTCGGAAAATTTCACTGATGCATCGTTCCACTATTGGGCTACCTCACTCTCTGTTGACTGTGTCACTCTTCTCTCGCGTCGTGCTTCATACCGTGGGAGTGGGATAGATCCCTCTCCAATCTGTGAAATGCCGTAGGCTAACAATGACAACAGCGAGCGAACATTCTTAAGGAGGTGCAGATTATGCGCCAGCTCGATCACCCGAATATCATTAAGCTCGTTGATTTCTCCGAGTCGAAACAATATTACTACATCATCCTCGAGCTGGCACCAGGAGGGGAGCTGTTCCACCAGATCGTTCGCCTTACGTATTTCAGCGAAGACCTCTCCAGACATGTCATTGTGCAAGTTGCAAAGGCATTACAGTATCTCCACGAAGAAAAGGGCGTAGTGCACCGGTAAGTCTATAGCCTTCCGTCGGCGATTTCCCTAGAGTCTACTTCAGGAGGCTCCTGTCTCTCTGTGGACAAGGACGCCACACTGACATGTGTGGCAATGACGTCATGTGACTCCGGTCATCGCTGTATTCGTACTGACGACTCGATCGATAGTGATATTAAACCGGAAAACATTTTGTTCTGCCCGATACCCTTCGTTCCCTCAAAGCATCCCAAGCCGAAGCAGCCTGGTGATGAGGATAAGGCCGATGAGGGAGAATTTATTCCAGGAGTCGGTGCCGGAGGCATCGGCCAGATTAAGATCGCGGATTTCGGTCTGTCCAAGGTCGTCTGGGAGAACTCGACAATGACGCCATGTGGCACTGTCGGATACACGGCACCGGAAATCGTCAAGGATGAACGGTACTCAAAGTCGGTCGATATGTGGGCCCTGGGCTGCGTGTTGTATACGCTACTGTGTGGCTTCCCTCCGTTCTACGACGAGAGCATCGAGGTACTCACTGAGAAGGTTGCTAAGGGTCAATTCACCTTCCTTTCACCGTGGTGGGATGATATCTCCAAATCTGCTCAAGACCTAATCAGCCACCTGCTCACCGTCGATCCTGAAAAACGCTATACCATCAATGAGTTCCTAGCTCACCCTTGGATCCGAGCTTCCGGTCCGACGCCTCGTGAGGAGAAGAAACACCACCCCGAAACTCTGCGACCTTTCGATGTGTCGAAGTTCGTCGATGGTGGACGGCAAATGGACTTCCGATCTCCCGGTGCTGTCAACCTGCGTGAGATCTTCGACGTTGGCTATTCCGTACACCGGCAAGAGGAAGAGGCTAAGCGTCGGAGACAAGTTGGCGCAAAAGGAGCAGCGCCGGCGCGTCTTACCAACCTCGACGAAGGCTCGGATGAAGGAGAGCAGGAGGCAAACTATTCACATAGATCTGCGGCTCAGCAACTCGAGCAGAGCATGCGGAAGACGCACCTGAGTAAGGAGCAGGATCGCGGTCGAGAGCGCGAGCGGCAAGGAGACAGGGGCTATGGCCAACATAGTGCCGCTGTGACCCAAGCTGCTAGACAGCAGGTTAGGGACCGCGTTAAGCAGAAGGGGGCGTTCGAGCTCAACTTGGACGGTGCAACTTTACTGGGACGCCGAGCTAACAAGCCTCATCCGACCGCCAGTGTCGGGGGTGCCTTTTAAGTAATGCCGATGGGAGCGGCATGCCACCTACCGCGTGGTGTGCAACAATAAAGTGGTTACGGAAATCACAGAAAGCGTGATGGACATGCCCTCGCGTCTTTTGCGACGCCAGCGCTTGCATGGAATACTTCGAGGACACATTTGATGAGGCCATGGACAGGTTTGCACGAGGGATATTGGGGGGTTCTGTACGTTTTATGCATCGTTGTGGCACACACTCTGAGCATACATGGGCCCGGCGTTTCTTGGAATTTACAGACTTGTTCGCCTTTAAGTTAACCATTTCGTTCGAGTCCAGGCACTCGACCGATTCTACATTCCTCTACATCGCTTCTGCCTTTATTCACGTGCAACTTCTCGGGTTCTCTCCCTCCCCGCCTGTTAGCACTTGTCATCCCGTGCTACGGAATGCGTGTGAAAGACCATTGAACCACTGTAGCAAAGATCAGGGCCATCTATCTTGATTTATCAGTATTAGTGTCGTACCGTCTGACGTCTTCCCCAGGGCTAGCTACCAAGCTTCTTGCCTCCAAAATATCCCCTACCCCTTCACCAAGAGTCAAGACTCATTCCCATCTTCCATCTCTCCAGGGCCGGTCCATCGAATGCGGTTCACACTGGCTTCGATGCAGAGGGCCCCGTAGAATCAGTTTTTGGCTTTAGGCGATGTAGCGGGCTATGTTCGCTTCAACAGAGAGAGCATGAAGCAGAAGAACAGAACACGCTCCGACACATTTGATGTTGAGTCGATTCTAGATAGGGATAAGATGGAACCAAGTGGCCGGCAACTCAACGTCTAATGCATAGTCCTTCCCGCTCTAGTAGGTTGGGAATACGTCTCTCTCGTTCGTAGCTCGCCGTTCTGTCTTTTGGGGCAACTCAGTCCTGATATTCTTTTTATGTATTTAATATACTGATTGCCTCGGTTCCTGTAGAAGAGCTTGCTCTCTCTCTCTCTCGCGTCCCCTATCTATCCTCTGGGTCAAGGTTCTTGGGCTGTTGGGACTTTGGATTGTATAAGAGTTACGGCCTGGACCCTCCCTTCCCGGTAGTTTATATGCGAATCACGCTGAAGAGTCCTTGTATCGGCTCCGAACACCTGCCCAACCGCCTGGATAGGCAGACAGTTTAATCTGCCTCGTAACAACATAAGTCACCAAATACCTGACCGTCATTCGATACTGGACCCCAAACCTAGGCCGAGCGACCATAGCGGCACCATCACCACGCCCGCAGCTCACCGCCCAGCTCTCTGTGTACCGCCTCCCGGCAGACGGAGGAGGCGGCAGCTGCGTCGACCTCGGCCCTTGCGCCACGACACATCCGCGTCGACGTATCCTGCCAGCACGACGCCATCCGCGTCACGATAACCGCCACCGCGTCTCACCTGGATCAGCGGCGGGTCGAGGACAACGGTGGTGGCGGTGATGACGGCCACCAAGGCGAGACGATAACGACAAGGACGACGGTACCCTGACTCCGGCTCCGGCTCCGGTCACAACCACCGGTAGTCGTCGAGTCCCCTGTCACCTACGTCTCCGTGGAGCCAGCTGCGACGCCGCGCATTGCCAAGGTCGCTGTTGGTGTGCCGAGCCACGTCCCGCCGGTCATTTTCGTTGGGCCTAGTTCCGCGGCGTTGACTACCAGGCCGGCGCACGCGCCTGTCGCGCCTCATAGCACTGCACCCGGTTGCAAGGGGGTTGCGGCGATAAGGGTGGCCCCCGGTGGACCCGGTGTTCGGTAAGGGATGGGATGGAGGACGCCGTGGCGGCGGCGCACCAGGGGCACCTGGCGGCGCTGGAGGCAACTGCAGCGGCAGCGTCAGGCCTTCGCAGCTCCAGCAGCCGCCGACGCAGCCGTAGCCTAATCCGCCGATCATCCCAGCCCCCAGCCGACTCACCGCGCCGTCCCATCCCCAGCGACACCGGACGTCTCTCCCGCAGAGCTCATGCCAAATAACTCCTACCCCCGGCCACGACGCGGTTGCGCAGCCGGCGCCGTGCTGCTTCTGGACGGGGCCACAGTATCAACTCCTGTCCGTCAACTACCGCGCGGACTGGGACGCGAGACGTGGGGTGTGCTATATATGAAAGATGGTAAAGGCGGGTTGGTCGCCATGTTGGGTAGGTGTGGTATGCTTCAGGGAGTACCGTAGAAGTCGTAACGTAGTGTAACTTCAACTACAACCAGTGCTCTCATACTAGTTAGGTCGGCGGCTCGAGCTTCCACAGATCTTAGACCTTGAAGCGATGTCATTGAGTACCAACGCAGAGGTGCTTGGAGAGTACAAGAAGCAGCTATGGCTCCAACAACCGGTGTTTAGGCGACAGCACCGATGCTATACTATGATATATATATATATATATATATATAGCTAAACCGCCGGGACCTATACAGAAGACAGCTACTTAGATGGTATCAGATGGTATCTGTTGTTTAAACTGCAGGGATGGCCACGAACATCACTAAATAGCGTGTTTCCCAAAAATCATTAAAATCATTGGACTGGTCAAGGCGGGATTCCTGAGGATAGGAAGGTGCTCAGGGGCTAAAGACGTGCTCAGGGGCTAAAGAGGTGCTCAGGGTTTAAAGAGGTGCTCAGGGGCTAAAGAGGTCCCCAGACAATAGGGGCAACTGCCGGCCTCGACATGGCTCTTAAGGCTATGCTCTCGTCTCAGTGACCCTTTGCGACCGTTCTTTCCCATGCTTCCAACTACGCTTGCTCTCGGTGGAAGTCTTGTCACTACCACCTAGTCCTCAAGAACTCCTACTTCGCGAGGATCCCTTCCTTAGGTCCACAATGACTTATCTACTGCAACTTGTTCATTAGTCAAAACCACAAGCCCAGTTTTCTTTCATCGCAATGTTGCCAGAGCAAGGCGCCGCCAACTAACTGCATGCCTAGGTCAATTCACACGGGGCATGGCTCGCCAAGCCGACAATACTTGCTATGATTTTAGGGAGAACCTATCAGCCAGTATGAGTTCTTCTTTGTTAGCCGAGGGAGGCCGTTGTCCCACAGTACGACGCCGATCTGCTGGCTCCAGCCCCGAGCACATCCCACCAATCCTTACCTAGCTGGAAAATGGTCTTCGAGTTAAGTACTGCAGAGGACTTTGTAAGGTGTCGTATCAAATAATGGACAAGAAAGAGAGCCATGAAACCCTGGCCGGAAGTGGCGCTCCGAGCATCAGCATCAGAGGGTGTTCAGGAAAGTACATGTATGCACCCCTAATATGGGTAGGCAATGACACTGTAAACCCAGCCTGATGATTGCCCCTCACCAGGGTGTACTCGGATCCGGGCCAGATAAAGATTGGTGGACTCTGCTCTATTATGTACCTTCAGATCCCTCGGAAATACACCATGATTTTCCGACCTCTACCTTCGGATGTCACAGCTGAGTGTTAGACATTGCAGAGCACTGCGCAGATCGTGAACCTATGTTTACCTCTAGTATGGTTATGCCCTTACGGCCAATGAACACGCTGCAAGCTACCACACCATAAGTTGGCACCCCCCCTCACGCTCCACCCCCCCAACGCGCCACCCATTTTTGAAGCCATTCCTACCACACCCCTTCAGTGCAAATAAGAATATCTTAACAACTACTTATTTAATTGATTCCATATTAACGCGTACGTACAATAATGCATTCCGCTTTTTCCTTGCTTTTTTTTTCGTTTTCGGAAGGTTCGTTTTGGCGTTGATTTTTCCGAGTAACAGCAGAGCGTTTTTTCGCAGGGGCTTTCAGCCTTACTTTTACTTTTTTAACCGAGATTATTTTTACGAATTTTTTATTTGGCTCGGGTTGTACCTTCCTGCGTTTTTTAGGTTTCGTTTTATCGATAGCTGCAGTTAATTAATTGTTGTAAACTTCGGTAGCGCTTAATTTGAGGTTTTTTTCGTTAAGGGCCTTGCCGATTTTCCGAAACAAAAGCTGTACGGTAGGGCTTCCGAAAACTGGATCGATTTTTACCAGCGCTTTTTCGATAATATGCATATCCCTAAATAATTTAGGCGTTTTAATACTTAAACCGGCTATTTGCGTATAAAAATCAAAACGGGCGGAAGTAAAAACAGATCTGAATATAAGTGTTTTTGCCGTTAGAGCCTTAGCTTTAACGTATTTATTGTTTAACGTTTTCGTTCTGTTAATCGGATGCAAATTTGTTGTTTTTTAGTTTTTTAGGATATATTTCGAAGTTATTATAATTTCGCCTTACGTTTTCGAAAGCGCTTAGAGGAAGTTGGTTTTATCTGTAGCTTCGGAAGCCCGTCCGTAGCAGCGTTTACGGAATTAATAACGGAATTTCCGCTTTAAAGTGGCAAATATACCCATATCAAAAAGCTGGAAAATATGGGAAACGTGGGCAGGTAGGAAGATAATGTAAATCTTGTTTTAAAGGTATATTTATATAAAATTTTCCGTAATGTGGCTGTTGTGGCCGTTGATAACTAGGAATTTTTATTCGTTAAGGTTTTCGGATTTAGTATTAAAAATAAAAATTTCGCGAAGTTATTTTAAATTGATTTCGGTATTTGTTTAGCCGTTTTTTAAAATAATAAAGTATTAGTTTTCGTATGCCTTATCGTTAAAGTTAAAAAACTATTGTTATTATACGTCGCCGCCGTTAAAGATTACGAACGGTAAAAGGGTTTGCCTGTTAACGTTAATGCAAGCAATTATCGTAACTTATTACCGTTTAAAAGCGTCCTTTAAAAGTACGAATTTTTTAAAAATTTTCCCGAATACGAAACCGTTTTTCTTTATTTTTTCCATTATTCCGATTTTGTCGGCGTTGAATTTATTGCGTTATTTAATAGCCTTAATAGCCGGTAGTTCGAAACGGTTGAATAATACGTTTGTAAAAACCGGTAAAGCCTTATTTAGGCGTTTATAATTAATAATCGTACTTTTAAAGGTTTTAATATCGGGATTGCGCCGTAAAAAACGAGTTATTTATCTTTTTTTAGGTGTTAAAAGTTGCCGTTATAGATTAAAAGGTGTTAGGCGTATAGACGAAATCGGAAATGCGGCGGTGCGTAGCTTAATTAACCTTGCATAATAATTTAATAAGTTAAACCTTTTTCCTGGATTCGTAATAATTTTTGTTAAGCCTTATTAACTTTTTTCTGCGTAAATATATTTTTAATACGGCGTGTAATATATTACCTGTCGACATCGTAATTTTTAAAGGCTGAACGCAGGGATTTCCTATGTAATACTTTTTCAATCGCTTGCGCCGTACGAAATTAAGCTAAAAGCTGCATATCGTTCGAAAGCGTAGATTTTGATGAAAAAGAAAATAATTTTTCCAATTTTTTAAAACGTTGTTAAGAAGCTTTTTATAAAAAAAGAACTCAGTAAGTGGATCGTCGCGCAACGCGCTTGTGGGGTGGCGCGTTGGGGGGGTGGAGCGTGAGGGGGGGTGCCAACTTATGCCAGTCATAAGGGATCCGTATTGGACGCCGATGGGACGACGAAGCCCGCCTGATAACCTCGCAGGATTGACGCCCGTATGCATGAATGTCCTGGTAATGGCAAGCTGAGAAAGCCTCAGTTTCTCTTCCATCCTGAAAAGTCGTACGACATGATATAAATACGCATATTTCGCAGGAATGGGCAGGGCACCATGTTATCTTCTGCCCTCGGAGTTTTCCGGAAGCTGTCGAGTATCTGGATCCTTCGTCTAACGTAGGGCCGTTTGGATAAGGTTCTGCCCCACCCCTCATGCGTTCTTTAATTGTGCGCGCACGTGCGGGCAAGGAGGGGATCCCATGAACAATCAAAGAGTCGGGGGCCGAGCCACAGACGCGTATCTCTTCCGGTTTTGAGGACGCCCTCAGAGGGGTGAGTGTTGAACAGCATGCGATGCCAACTTGAAAGAAACGCATCGTCAGCCGCATCCTGCGGGCGGACGCGTACGCCCACAATCACCACCCATACGTACGGGTGGCTTGACCACGATGGCCATTGATGATTTTCCCGGAGCGACCTCTTACAGGTGGCGTAACGATTCAGAGATGCCGTTGTCCTGTGCCAAGATCCCGATAGGCGAGACGCGTACCTGGAACTTTCACCATCCCCTACGGGAATCGCTTGCATCCAAGACGAGCATCCCAGACGTGTACGGGGGTCTTGGCAAATGCAGTACCTGATTGTCACGTCGGCCTCGCCGTGTTACCAGGTAACAAGGTGAGACATCATTTTCGATACGCGGGAACTCCGCCCAGGGTCAAGTGACTTCCAATGGCGAGTCGATTGTCATTGGTCTCGTCCCCTGCCATCCCCAGTCGATCATGGTCCTCCACACAGTGACAAGCGCAGCCGCAACCTTGTATCGTCATGCAGCAACGTGATCTACCAGGCAGCTTTTAGAAACCTTGGCCGAACGCCAAGGGAACTTTCGCTGAGCAATAGGCTTTCATCCTTGGGCGGGATGCGCGCCAATGAGCGGAACCCACCGGAACCAGGACCTGGGAGAGGAGGAACCCCAGGTGAGGATTCTGGCAACCACATCTAGGGGAAATACCCTGCACATATGCATAAACCGCCTAGACTCCCGTGGCGAAGGGCAAATTCAAATCGACAGACGTAACTACCGTGCATCAACGTCATAGGTCGAACCAAGCGTAATGACCAAACGCCATTATGAATCTATCCGGAGAACTTTTCATGCAACGGATGACGGAACTCACAGCAAGTGAAGCGTTATTTCTATATCTTACATGCTAAGCTCTACGACAGGGTTGCTTGCTGGAGAGGATGTGCGGCTTGAAACCATGTATGTCCCCCTCAGTTGCGAATCGTATTCTCACATGGCACCACGCGAAGGCAAGGATTATACTACCAATGCTAGTCATTGTCTGTAAGAAGTCCCTGAATTTGGGAAATCTCCGCTGAACATGCGCCTTGCCAGTTTAGATTCTAGCTGAGATGGCTTGCATGGACTATCCGCTCTGCTCTAGCTTGTGATGGATGTACTACCTGCTGCATTTACCAGGGAGCCTAGCCACATTGGCTAACTCCATGATAAGGGAATGCGGAAAGCCATGTTGGTGGTCTCCCAGTTCACGGCCGCTTCCTCGGCCCTCGTAACGCGACGGGCTGCGCGCTAATTCGCTCGCAATTCGATAACGACGGCCATGCTCTAATAGCCCTTCATTGCGAACTAGGAAAGTAGTGCCAGTTCAGAGCACGCACTAGGTCATTACACAATGGAATACGTGCTGAGGATATGCTGGGCCATGAGCCAATCACTGGATATCGGTAGTTCAAGCGCACATAAAATCCTGCAAACGGTAACCTCCACCCCCTCCCCCCCTTTGTGCGGCAGGCTGATCATGAGCACGGACAGCCAAGTAGGTGCACGCTTCATTCACTATTCGATGAAATCAATCACGTGAGGGTATCGGCCCGGCTACTAGAGAGAAAGCAGGATATATACCCACCTACGCCAGCGGGACTTGACTAAGTCCCGGGTGAAGAGAGTTCAGAATGCCCCCGAGGTGGAATCGATCAAAAACCACTTCGGACCTTGCTTTTTCCGGCCTGGGCCTGCAGGGAAACTGTCCCGTAACTCTTGTTGCATACATGCCGCGAGCCAAACGTTTCTCCATAATAGACCTATGGCGCTGCCTATGTGGGTGTAGGTTCATGTATTGCCACTTGCCAAGGAGCCAGGAGCCCTGCAGTGTATTTCAGAGAGGATACAGTTCAAGTTGAAGGCGACGCTTCGAGCGATACTTAGATTAGACAGTACGCTGGCCTCGGGCGAGCTTAGTTGCTTATTCTGATGCTCCTGGCGGTTAGGAGCGGGTGATGGATAGTTCCCGCCCTGGAGGACGTATGTCCCGATATGGAACGGAACTGATGTATTGCGGTTAAGAGAAACAAGGGCAAGTGGTTCTTGAGTCCACCTACGATCGATTCATGCGTGTGGATGCGTCTTGGGAGCTTAATATCTGCCTCGGCCGCGGCTGTAATGGTCCCCGCGTGCTGAACCCTTTGTAGGAACCAAGTCGATATAATAGAACCCCCGGGCACGGCCGAGCAATAGCATAAGATAGCGATGACTGTGGTTTATTGAGCTGCTAATCAATGCTCATACCTACCTGTAAACTCAAGCGAGATTCTTGTGACCGAATCAACGAGAGTCCTTGTCTAATTCTGCTCTCGATACTCCTGTGGAGCCGGCCGTGGAGATACGACCAAAGTAAGAACTAGCTTGCTGCATTGATGACAACCACCAACAATATCTGATCTGAATAGGCAACTCCTGTATGTGCACTAGCCGGAAATTCGGGGAAGTTCATCATCCGAAGTCTAACGCAAATGGAAATATCAAAGTTTACGTCGAGAAGAAGCAATAAAACCTTATCTGAGGGTTGCCTTCATATTCCCCTGGTTAGCACTCGAGGACGGGACCTGTTGAACGTGAATTGTAACTCACCATCGAAGCAAGGCGAATGGGGCTGGAGGGGGCATCCGTGTCTCCTTTCATTATTCGGAGGTTGCACGACTTGCTGATGTCGCATGCATGGCCCCTGCCTACTTATCTTGGCCACCCTTATCTTCCTCACCTCCCTGGATCTCGGCTTCGCCATCCTGAGCCGGTCCGTTTGCGCCATCAGCTTCACCGACAGAGGAAGGCTTATCTTCCTCAGGCTTGACCTCCTCGGGCTTCGGGTCTGAGGTCGACTCCTCGGCCTTCTGCGCAGCCTTCTTGGCCCGAGGCTTGGCGGGGGCGCGCTTGCCCTTCGGCCGGGGCTTCACGCCAGCATCGGCCTCGCTATCGCCGGCATCGGCGTCAGCGTCGGCGGCCTGCTTCTCGACCTTGGCCTTCTTGGCGGGAACCTTGCGCTTGGGCTTGGGTTTGGCAGCAGCGGGCTTTTCCTGCTTCTCCTGCTGGATGGTGACCGCGGTAGCATCCCCCTCTATGGCATTGCCTTTCTGAGCCTCCTCCCTGGTCGGTGTAACGGCGGGCTGCGTCTCGGTCTTGACCCGCTTGGGGGCTCTGCCCTCGCCAGCCGCCTCGTCGTCGGCGTTGTTGCTGTCTTGGACGCCCGAGGCGACGGCAGCGGAACGCTTGCGGGACTTGGGCGCCGCCGCCTTAGCTCTGCCCTTTGGCGCGGCTTGGGTGTCGGTTGGGGGTCCGTCCTGCTTCTCCGGAAGAGGGAACTCCTCTAAGTATGCGCGGCGGACATTGTGGAACCGCTTCCTATTATTCATTTAGCCATCTCATTATCTCACCAAGGTGAAAGCTGGATGGTGAAGCGAAGTTTGTTTCAATTGGGAACACCGAAATTGAAGGAGAGAAGGAGCGAAGGAAACAGCATGATAACAGGCGGCAGATTAAAAGGGGGCGGGGGGGGAGGAAGACCACTTACTTTGCGGCCTCTGCAGAATACTTGCCATCGAAGACCTTCTGAACCTTCTCGCCGATGTCCTTCCATCCCTGGACGGCAAGTTCCGGATTCTCATGCTGCATGACGAGAAAGACGAGCTTGGTGGTCTCCTCGGGAGACCACTTCCCCTCATCAGCCTTCCCGGCAGCATCCGCCTTGGCCTTACCCTTGGCACCCTTGGCGGCTGAGGCAGGTATCGAGGAAGCGACAGTAGTAGCCTCAGGCATTTCGTTGGCGTCCAGGCTCACAAAAGGTTCAGTGGCAATTTTGAGTGCACTGTTGAGTGCGGCGAACGGGTTGCGGTCTGGTTGGTTCACGTTAGTTGGGCCCAAGATTTTAAAAAGATGTTGGCTGACGCGCCCAGGATAGGGAAGAGTGATGAAAAATACTAAGGTCCGAGGTTCATCGGTAGTCGAGAATTGGTGCAATAGAAAGGGAAGAGAGTTCCTTCCCTTCATGAGTATGCGGGATGTATGTCATTAGAAGTGAATGTGGTATATGGGCACATTCACGTCGTTTAGATCAAAAGCCTTATGTTCGCAAGGTTCCACACATGGAATATGCGAGGAAGCCGCTCAAAGTGATATGAAGGCGGGAACAAGTTGGACAGATTAAAAAAAGGGGAGGCGTGATGCATAACATACCTGAATCGCCTAGACCCTGAATTCCAAGTGGAAAGAAGAGTGTTTAAATATGGCAATGGGATGAAACGCCAGTAGAGATGACGAAGAGATAAAGATTGGGGATAAATCAAGCGTGGTGACTATGAATGTCAATGGTGGTAGTTGTTAGGGATAAGCTGTGATCGATGTCCGGAAAGTTGATGATGATGAGCTGAGAAGTTTATGGGAGGTCAAATGGAGACACCTAGGCAACCTGAGCAATGGAGGTTGTAGACGATGGGTGCTGCAAAAAAATTGGAATGAAGCGTCTAGTCCAACGTGAACTTCTGCCTTACAAGGGAAGTGAAAACCTCAAGTAAGCTCATAAGCAACAAGTCACGTATGGTTAAAATAAGGTTACGTCTGATAACAAAAAAAAAAAGATATTCTGCTATTATGCGACTTTCACATGCCCCCAGGTTAGCAATCAGGAAAAAAACGAGTCATAATAAAGGGCAAGGGTGAATCTCGAGAATAAAATCTCAATACCAGCCTTTTTACATCACGCTTAGCATACAACACCTTTGAGAAAGACATATAATCTGGATATCTACCGCAAATGTATACTTGGTAAATATTCATGCTATCCTTTACGAGATCCCTTGGATATGTGAGCATGAGGACAGGTCGCGAGTTCATATATAGATCAACCCGTACCACTATTGCCGACGCCTTTCCTCATTTCCAGCATAACAAGTAATTAACTTCTGAGCTGCGGTTCTTCGTTATCTGCTTAGATACAGTTCCAGCTTTACCAGGAAATATTGTATTCTCGTCCCTCTGTAGTGTCTTTTAGACGTGACCGCTATACTGCTTTGAGATCACGCCATGCTTACATATCATCTATTCTGGCATTGGTATCTGTATGATTTTAAGGTAACCTGCTATAAAGTCTCATAAAGCGCAAGTCGATTTAAAAAGTTAAGCCTGTGACAGAATAGATTAACTTCTTACGCATCGTTTTTTTAACTCCTTTTCCTCTACATAGTGGTTTTATCCTATTGCTTGCAATAAGTTTAAATAGCATAAAACTGCAAGTCAGCCATGGCCACCATATAGTCAGTGGCCAAGCAAGTAAAGACCATATGTGTCCCCCCTCCATGGATAGGCGTAGTATATAAGAAGGTGTCCCTACTAACCACAGGAAAGAGTCGCGCTCACCATGAATTCGCCAAGTAATAGGTAGAGTTGGAGAACATAAACATACCCAATTCCAACCTCGCCGGATACGGAGATACACGGTAGACGTCACACTGTTGCATGCATCATATTCCACACATGTTATCGAATTGTTCCTATTCCCGGCAGTCGCCGGAGCATTCTTCTCCTTCACCATGTGTATGCAGAGTATGCTGGTCTCTCATCAGACTATAAATGGAGCCTGATTCTTGAATACGCCCCTTTCTCTGTCTAAACGTGCCGGCCAAAGGTGAATTCCGCCCGGTCCCTACATACACGTACTTCTGATAGGGCATTCTACTCGGAGGTAACGACCGGGCACACCGAATCCTTCGGCATTGATAACCCCAACATTCGTTCCCTCGCGCCTTCTTATAAGAAGAAAAGCATCCGTGGGCCGACTATAAGATGGTCGGCATAGCTTGATTCGGCCTTGTACGAGAATTCAATTTCCTAGAATCTATGGACTCCTTACTTTGTGTGGGTGGTTTGCAGTGAAGCAATGGGCAGGAATAACTTACGAAGGCTTTCCGTAGTGGCAAATTAGATTTTGAGCGCAACCGAAAGGAATTAATCCTGGCCGTCCTGACATTTAGTAAGTTCTAGCCATACTATCTTATTAGGTATGACTTTTCAAGGCGTGTATGAATACTCCATACTCGTATATGAATAGAGGCCAGACAGGCTATCAGTACGCCCCTCATAAGCAATTATCGCGTCCCGAGACCTCCAATGACCTGGGACAGGGGGAGGCGCATCTGGTCAGAACATTCAAATATACCTGAGGGAAGAGAAGAGGAGCCGGAAGTGTTTGACAACGGGGGCCATACTCGCATTCGTCTGGTATCTTGTTCCAGTATGCCCCTGGCCGGAATCCGCGGAGGCTCGGCAGATCCCCTCGGCAGAAAGCAAAGAGTAACACCATGAGTCGACCTTACCGTGCTCAATGTTTTACATAGGCAAATCTTGTAGAATCCAGTTTTGCAAGTTCTCGCTCACTCGAGTCTCTTGAAGCAAGATACGGAAGTGCGGACTTAGCAGTACAGATGATTGAGAGGAACTACTGTAACTCTGCTCTAGGTACGGGTTGTCCTTTCACTCAAGACTTGGTAATTAATGCAGATGGCCTTATTCTAGGAACACTGTAACATTTAAACCGCCGATATCGAAATCTAAACGCGTTTGGAAGTAGACACGGTCAGCAAGAGCTATAGGTTGCGTTGCCACACTCCTTGGGTAGGATGTCCTTCTCGGTTTCCTCCCAGCGGCGGATTCTGCTCCTGCTCCCTGGATGGGTTCCCCGGCTGGTCGGATCACGGAGACTCTGCCGTTTCGAATGGGACGCTAAGTCACCGACGGCTAGTTGCTGGCGATCTTTGTTTCGAGAAACGCATTGTGCAAGGCAGCCTACCATCCCAACTTTAATCGTCTCAAGTCTCCTGCCAAGAGATCCGGTCTGAAGACTCGCCTCGAAGCTCCGATCAGTGTGGCGGAGTCGAATGGAAAGCCAAGTCTTTCTTTTTTCTTCGGTTCCTGCAGACGCGAGCGACACCGCTTTGAGTTTAAGGCCCTCGAGAGAAACAGGAAGGAGATAAGAAAGCCACAATAGCTACATGGGGCAAATCAGGGCATTTTTCCATTCAGGGTCCAGGAACCACATGCCTTTCGTTACGTAAGTACATAAGTAAGTAGCATCTACCGGATAACCTGGAAAGGTACGTTGGATCGGGACTTGGCTGTCGGCACCAATTCGAAGAAACAGTACAACCCATCGAACCCCAGAACCTGCGTTACGATGAACGCTCATGAAACAGCGTATGTATATACAGGGTTTTGGTTCTATTTTAGTTACGTGGCATTCGCTTCTTTTTTCTCATCAAACGCATAGCCTAGATTGAGATGTTGCCTCGGCCCATCACTCCAGAGCTCTCGCATCCATGGCCGACTAGCCAACTAGGGATCTGCAATGCATATTTGACAACGTCTCGGCTACTGAACCCAACGGCGTTAATGCTTCAATACCTACCCACTCGTCACACGTGAGCGGTGCCTGGCTACTCGACAAGCTAGGTCACCGCCTCGTGCCGTTCAATCCCTCGTACAATGATCTACAATGATGCTGTATGCCGTCTGTCAAGTTTCTTCTGTATGGGAGCCGATGGACCATCTTGGTAGCATTCCACACATGTTTCGGGAATTCATCTATGCACAAGAACCTTATTTTGGTCTCTGTTCCCCTCAGGCTCGAACGTGACAGGAGGAAACTGCAGTCTGCAGAAACGCAGGATATGCGCGAGTGCTGTGTGACGACGAGATTCAAAAGTCCCCTCGTTGCAGTGGTCGACTAAAGTTACGGACCTTATCTTTGGCCTGTTACCTAGACAGTTACGAAGCTGCCCGGCAATGCGTATAATTTGCTGAATTGGTAGCTTTGGACCATTGCAAGAGGTGGTCACTACCTCGGTACTCCGGGCTTATTGGCTGGGTCCCCCAGGCGCGCTTAGTTTTATCAGATGGATTGCCGAGTGATCGACAAGCTGGAAACCAAAGCAGCCCACGCTACGTACTATCGACGGATGTCGCGTGTGTGGCTTTTGCTCGATCCGCTTGGCCGCTTGGCATGGGGAAAGGGGGGTTCCGGCCGCAAGGACAACAAGAGTGACAAGGCGAACTGTGCACGCCGAACCGCAGGAGCATAGAAGCCGTTTGGCTAAACAACCGAGATAAAGTTATAATAAAGTTATCGTCCTTCTCTCGCTAGTGTAACGGGCCGTTTAATGCGTTTCTCGAAAAGCTGTGCAGCTCCAGGTGGGCGTCCTGGCGGGTTGTGCCTCGTGGCAATGGAGCATGAGGGTTTCATTTCAGGTTGACCTGATACGGCTGGGGTGGTATCGACGCCACCCCCTCGAGCCAAGAATGCAACCCCTTAAGCTCGAAATGTTCTCCAGAACCGTTCGTTTCTTCCCTCGTGGAAAAGAGCAGGGAAAGTCAAGGTGGCACTAGTGGTGGTCCCGTTGCAACCTCGCTAGCCCTGTATGGACCTAATGGGCTGTCCCTTTGCGGGAGAACAACGCAATGTACGACCATGCTAGCGGACGTTGTATGTACCTCATGTACAATGTATAGATAAGTGGGCTGCCACATCTAGTGCTACCTACAACTCCCAGGGTTTTTTGAGGTAGCTAATTCGACTGGCCTGCTATGCACTACGTAGGGTTAGAAGATACTCATATATAGAAAACTATATGGTGAGTGACCTCGTTGGTTTCCTTCAAAAGTCTATCATCTTCGAATGTTGGCAGCCTGTGATTGCGGTAAGCACCTGCAGAACCATCTGCTACGTTCTAGCCCATACAAATTTGTATGTCATTCTACCTGACTACGTAGTGGACCCGGTGGAGGCAACTAACCAAAAGCACTCCTGTACTACTGGGTGGTAGTCCACATGTGGGCAGTTGGAGGCGTCGCACCCGAACTGTCTGGGGCCACGGCGCATTTTCTGTCAGCTTGTATCTCAGCTGCCCGAGCTTATCATAAAGGTTGTAGCCTGCCAAGGGCCCCCAGTTAAGACCCCGTTTCTACATTTAGGGTCAGGTGATGATGACTGGAAATCATGAAGGAAAAAGCAGGGCACGTAACTGAATACGGCATATGCATGTAACGGCATCGAAGTTGATGAAACCCATGCTTCAAGGGAGTCGGAGGATCAGCTGTCTGTAACGGATAGAGCCAGAGGAGAGACCTCTAAAGCGTTCGGCCATGGGCTTTACTTACACATGAAGTCTTTGCTGTAGATGTGGAATCAATATGTACCGTGTGTCCAGTTTGACGCTATATACCGCCGATACCGATACACGTCTCCGTTTAGTATGTCTCGATGATGCCCACATAGCACAACAGTATCTGATTCACGACCGATACTCAATCAACAAGACTCGTGGATGTGCGTCGCCATCTCAGTGGTCTCTTCCGTAACAAGCCACATGGCACGTAACACTCAGATACCCACATCCTCTTAGGGACTACCTTCGACGTATGGGCGCAACCGATATTTAATAAAGAAAACTGCATGGACAAGTCAGCTCCTGCCTTCCAGCTCCTAGCCTTACCTCGCTGCAGGTAACTTAGGTCGTACCGTGCCGCTAGCAGGTTTTAGTTGTGCCCCTAGGTGCCTAGCTAGATCGGGTCGGACCCTGAGAAGAGCTCGAGCCTGAGCAGAGGGATCACACCAGGCCCTAGGGCAATGAAATCAATTTCGAGCGGGATAATTTACGTTTTAGTTTGTCATCGTCGAGTTACGAGTGCACAACCGGCGATTTCAATGCCCGGGGCGTCCGCCTATGTTTTTGCCTCGGGGATAGTTACCTCTACAGCATTGGCGCGCGTACAGTACGGCTCGGCAGCAGTAGCGCTTTATAAGGAGCGGGGAGCAATGAGTTAGGTATCTGTGCAAGCGAGCTTTTCGGAGCGTTAGGTACGTGTAGATCTGAAT